>JACCIY010000907.1:0-31356 GCA_025506505.1 Flaveria sonorensis
CCTGGTGCCACCAAAATGTATCAAGATATGAAGAAGGACTACTGGGGGCGGGTATGAAATGCGATGTGGCGGAGTACGTGAGCAAGTGCCTGACTTGCTTGCAAGTGAAGGCAGAACATCAGAAGCCATACGGGAAGATCCAACCATTGGATATACCCGAGTGGAAGTGGGGAGCGCATCAGTATGGGTTTTATCATGAAGCTACCCCGTACTGCAAGGGGGTACGATGCTATTTGGGTGATAGTTGATCGGTTAACAAAGAGTGCCCACTTCCTACCGATCCGTGAGACGTATTCATCTGAGAGATTGGCAGATTTGTTCATCAAAGAGATTGTAGCTCGTCATGGTGTGCCGTGTCTATCATGTCGGATCATGACACCTTTCACGTCAAGTTCTGGAAGAGATTTCATGATGCCATGGGGATGAGGCTACATATTAGCACTGCTTACCATCCTCAAACAGACGGTCAGTCTGAGAGACAATTCAAATGCTCAAGGACATGCTCCGAGCATGTGTGATCGACTTTGAAGGAAGCTGGGATGATCACCTACCATTAGCAGAGTTCTCGTACAACCAGTTATCATGCCAGTATCAGTATGCCGCCATACGAGATGCTGTACAGTAGGAGTGTAGAATGCCCGTGTGTTAGGGAGACATTGGGCAAAAAGAATTAGGAAGCATCAAAGTGATTGAGGCTACGACTGAGAAGCTTGAAAAGATCAAAGCCTTTATGAAGGCAGCCAAAGATAGGAAAAAGTCATATGCCGATAAGAGGCGTAGACCCATCGAGTTCAATGTGGGTGATCATGTTAAAGGTCTCACAATGGAAAGGGATCATCTGATTTCGGAAGAGGGGCAAGCTGAGCCCGAGATACATAGGACCTTTCCGAATCATTGCACCAGTAGGGGAGGTGGCCTATCGATTAGAATTGCCTGATGAGTTAAGTGAGATTCACCCGACATTCCATGTATCTCATCCGAGGAGGTGCTTAGCCGATGAAGACATGATTGTACCACTAGAGGATATCAAAGTGGATGAACACTCAATTATGTGGAGCAACCGGTGGCAATCATCGATCGGAAGGAGAGGAGATTGAGGAATAAAGTGGTTCCACTGGTGCGGGTGTAGTGGAAGCACCAAAAAGAATCTGAGTCTACGTGGAAGACTGAGGAAGAGATGAGACAGCATTACCCATAGTTATTCGAAGAGTGACAGTTTCGAGGACGAAACCTCTTTAAGGGGGGTAGACTTGTAACACCCGAAAACTTGGTCAAATAAATAGACACGAAAACTTCAAGAAGAAATAAAAGAAGGGCGGAAGTTGAGGGGGTGTATTGTGTAAGTATACACAAAAAGTCAAAAGGGTGGATATAAAAGCATGGTCGACCATGCTCTTTCTGAATGCTACTGCTGAGAAGAAAGAAAGAAGAAAAGAGGCTGCTCTTGAGTTTCTCTTAGTTCTTTGAAGAAAAGGGCTGAAACTTGAAGGGTAGTGTGTTTTGATGCTATGTAGTTCGGTTTCATGATGGTTTCACCCCTTAGAAACCGATTTCTAAGTGTTAATTGTATTTTGGCTGGTTGTTTTGCTTGTTAGGTGTTTGGACTCGTGTGTAAAAGCAAGTTTGGTGGAGTTTTACTTGTCTTCTGCACTAGGTGAGTTCTATACCCCATCTATGTATATTTAAACTGATTTTGGGGCTGGAAATGCATATAAAATGGTTTTTTATCAACAATTTATTTTACCGTATGTGTATATGTGTATTTGTTCAGGTTAGATGCTTGTTGTCATGTTGGGTATGCTTAGAAATCCATGTTTGGCTTTGAACAGGTGCTAGAACAGGTTGGAATGGTTCTGCAAAGTAGAAATGCTTAACTGCTAGCCATGCGCCCAAACAGGGCCCATGCGCCTGAGAACTTAGAATAAATATGCCTAAGTATAGGCCATGCGCCCATACAGGGCCCATGCGCCTGGAAATTTCCTTAGAAAATTTTAAGTAGGGGCTCATGCGCCCCAATAGTGCCCATGCGCCCAAAAGTTTTGCCTAAGTATGGAAGTGTAGGTTCATGCGCCTGAACAATGTCATGCGCCCAAGACCTTCCTCGGGAGCCTGATTACCCATGCGCCTGGAAGGCTCATGCGCCCAGAATTAGTGCTGAAATGTCTAAGTGAAGAGATCATGCGCCCAAATAGTGTTAGTGCGCCCATGCAGTGCTAATGCGCCTGCATAGTCCTCATGCGCCTAGGACACTTAGAATATTTTCTGAAAATTTTGGAGAAAGCTGAACCTTAGGGTTTGACCTAGGGTTGGCCTATGATTATTATTTGACTATTCTATTCATGTTTTATGTTTGTTCTTATGTTCCCTATTACCATAGTATGTGACATTATGTGGATTGCTTCCTATCTTAAGTATTACCATTAATAAAGGGGAAAGATTAATGTTAATGAAAAGTGGAACATAATGAACGAATGAAAAGTCTTGCAAGCATATGAAAAGGAGGTTCACAGCCAGGGGTTGTTAGCTCAACTATGTGCGGTTTAGCTAACCCATGAGGATGCACGTAGGAGTCAATCTTTGAGATTGACTAATATGAATGAAATGGGATCCTGTCGCTTGACCCAAGACTGAAGTTGCTTTATGCACAACGATGGGGCATAGCATATGACAGGATCTAGATTACAGTGAAAGATAATAATGAAAGTACGGAATGAACGATTATGAGTAATGATGAAAGATAATAATGATTTAACCTCGATGTATGTATGATGTATGACCACATTCAAAAGAAAGTATGGTATTCCAAAAGAGTATTTTCGTATACAACCCTTCCGAGGTATTTTTATGATTTAAAACTAGGACTCACTCAGCAAAGCTGACTTTTATGCATTTTCAGTTCGCAGGTAATATGCTGAGGATGGCACTCGGGGAGGCTACTCGTCGGGGCTAGGCTGACATCCATTCATGATCTATAACATTGTTGTTTTGTAATGCAAACTAAGGATTCTTTTGTAACCATTAACAAACCTGTATTGCTTAGCAACAGTGCTTATAAACTAATGAATGGCTTTTGATGTTTAATTCCGCTGCATTGTTTTAACGGATTATGAAATGTTTATTTTAATTATGCTATGATTGCCCAACTATGAGGTCTTCGGGAACGGGGCCTTACACTAAAATTCTTGTTTAAATCATCTAATTACCAAAATTATATTCTATTTAATAATATAAAAATCATGGACAAATGATTTATAAATATAACACCAAAATCACCATGATTAACTTAATACGACGTTTAGTTTAGGTGAACGTTAACGAATCCTTGGCATTATATACAAGATTTATTATTCATCTTTATTATCCATGTGAGTTTTTCCATACTTCTTTTATATATTTTCACACTTTGGGGTGAAACATGTTAACCTTATGATAAATGCACTTGTAAACTCGTTTGAATCTTGTAAACACTTGGGCAATTCTTCTTATTTGTCGTGGTTAGTTGAACTCTTGTAATTACCATGTGATGACTATAATATGTACAATCATTAACTATTGCTAGCCTGGCGACGTCATAGATCTATGGACCTGACAAGCCTACTTGGTGTTAAACCAAGTACACTTAGCTAATCGTTTAATCTTGTAATCTTATAATCTGTTAAGGTTTGATTGTTATATTTGTTCATCCATCCCTAGTTACTTTATTCAATAACCTATGACATGGATTGCCATCTTTTATATATATATTTATGTACGAAAACTATGGAAAACTCACCAACATTATGTTGACCTTTTATTTTTAACATGTTTCAGGAAATGATACTGTTTAGCATGCTTTGAAGACTTACATACATCTAGGATTGGACCTAGACTAAAATAAAAGACATTGATCATTTTGTGACTTTGAATTTCTTATGTATTGTTGGATGTTTGAACTTTCTCTATTTCTTAAATGTATGTCATGAATATTGATTTTTAATAATATTGTCATTTTAAATTAGCGTTGTGTGGCATGAACAATCTTAACCCTCACATCTCGATGTTTCCGCCGTTAAGGTTGGGGTGTGACACATTGATCCTTTAATGTACCTTATGATGTGTTTTATTACCATTAAATGTTCACTCTTTGGACTTTTCATAAAACGACTCATATAACCAACTGCATACATCAGATCTGGCCTGGTCTATGTTAAGTATCTCAAAGACCTAATCAGTTGTCTATACTCAGTTGGCTCCACCTCAGCTCCACTTGACACCTTTTCCAGCTTTAAACCAAGTTCCATTGGCCTTTTAGTCTCATTGCATCCACCCATTCCTGCTAGATGTACAAGTTTTGAAGCATATCCTACTTGCTTAATGCATATTCCATCTTGTTAGTATGACTCCTTAATTCCCAAGTAATAACACAGTAAACCAAGGTCTGTCGTTTCAAACTTCATTTTCATCTAGTGTTTGAAATCATCAACCCCACTGGAAAATAGTACATAGCATACCAAGTAAAGACTTTCGTTCATTCATTAAGTTTCTTATTTCATTATCGTTATCTTTCACTTTCATTACGTAATACTTTACTTATAATAGTACATAGCATACCAAGTAAAGATTTATAAAGCTTAACCATTTTGAAAACAGTTAACACATGGCAAAATAACACATAACACAACAAGTCACGTGAGAACTAAGCTCACACGACAACATAAGCTCGTGCAAGAACTTACCCATCACGCGATAACCTCACCAAAGTTAAATCCTTGCAGCCCAAGCCACCTAATTCGTGCGAGAAATAACATATCACGCGAGGACTTAAAGACTCCCACCAAAACAAGTATTTTAGTATGCATAATAGTCCCAAAACGTAAAAACTTGCATAAAAAGACGCTAGAAACTCACCTTTTGAAGTTTATAACACACACTCGACTTTCCGAGAGTTTATCAAATGGAAACTACACAATGATGCATTATATTCATATGGTATATAACACGAATCATTACACGAGTTACATACCTTAAAAATCTTAAATCTTCGCTTTCTCTGTCTACTTCGCGAATTTCTCTCTATAGAAGCAAGAGTTTTCGCTCGAGAATGGTGACAAACAGGTGCTCTCACCCAAGAATATCTCACCATAAACTTACCCTTCCATGGGAGACTTTTTTTATTTCGTTTCCTTGGAAATTTCGAGGTGTTACATTCTAAAGATAAAGTTGAAAACAAGGTTGAAGTAGAGCACGGTGGAGGCAAAGAAGAAGATGTTCTAGATATGACTCTTTTGAGTATTCATGACCCAATCACACATCATAGCTATAATTCCTCAACCAACACCTTTTGTGTAACCTTTGCAAGTGTCAGCAAAACTGAAATCATGGAGTATGATCCCTTTAGACTATCTCGGCACAACATGAAGGAAAATTGGTCAATCTACCTCTTGAAAACCCCTCAAGAGATAGAAGAGGATACATGTTTGAACTACTGCTGATTAGGATGTTAGAAGGATGAAAATAGAGTTTTGGTAGCATCATCCTAAGGGGAATTTGTTGATAGTGAAAAGGATGAGGCTACCGAAAATCAGGGATTCAACACATGGCTCTTAACTTCCGAATGATGCCAAGTGTTGATTCACTACCGCTCAGCATATGTCATGTGCTAAACCAATGTTGATCAGCACTGAAAGTGATGATTGACGGCATACCAGCATGCAAATGGATGCTCTGTGGATGAATCACAACAACTGAACAAGACTGTCTGTGTCGACAACTATAGTGTTCTGTGTTTTAGAGACATCATAGTACTAAAGCTGCCTAACTCTGATGTGCCGATTGTCTGTCTTGTTTGACATTTTGAACATAACATAGTTTATTCTAATTGTTTTGTGATTTTATAGTATAAAACCTCATACTTGTATAGTTGAGAGGTAAGCTTGTAAGCCACTTGTCAAAAGATTAATCAAGTGTATACTTTAAAAGAACATATTGTGTTTATATTTACTCAAAGTATATGTGTGTTTGATTAATAAAACAGTTAACTTAGATTTCTCATTTATTATCTGTTGGTCAAATAGAAAAGCCTTGTTAAGTCATTAACCCCGATCCAACACATATCCAAAATATCATTTCACATACCAGATCCAACCATTAATTGACAAAAAGAATGCTAAGATTATTTCTTAGCCTTTTTAGACAAATATCATTTTAGGGGAAATTCCTTATATATATATATATATATATGTGTGTGTGTGTTGTGTGTATGTATATATATATATATATATATATATATATATATATAGGGAAGCGATCCAAAGAAAACCATTATGTTCTATGTAAACTAGCGAAAACCAATGAAACTGATCACATAGTTTATAAATTTTTATCACTACTCTCACTTTATGTGTGTGTGTATATAGATAGGGGTATGGGTCAAATAAAAACTGTAACATAGTTTTACATATTGTCGCACATAGGTTACGTATAAATAACCATTTTTCATTCGACATAGTGTCACGTATACATAAACTCTTCATTCTCATATTTATGTTCAACATATATGTAACAAATAACTAAGTAACCTTTTAAAAATTAAAAGAACAAAAAAGTTATGAATTATATTATTGATTTTTATGGTTTTCTTTAGTTTTCTCATAACTATTGGTTTTCTCAGGATCCTTCCCTATATATATATATATATATATATATATATATATATATATATATATAGTATGTGTGTGTTGTGTGTGTGTGTGTGTGTGTGTGTGTGTGTATTTATGTGTGTGTATGCATAGGAGTGAGATCTAATACAACACTAGTTTTCCTAAAAACTATGAGAATCACTACAGTGTGCCATGCGGATTAATTGATGACTAGGATTGCGGGGATATTTTTGGAATTACACAAGTGTTTGTTTTTAACAACCCCTTAATTTAAGAAAATGTTAATTGAATATTTCCTAATATCTATTCAAAAGATCATCTAAGGTATTCTAGTGAATAATATCAAAAAATCACATTCCTCTTCTTCTTCTATCATCTAAACCGTGAATAAACATCATAGAATTATCAATCGCTAATATTATTCAAGGTTTTTAACACTATACAATCCATCAAGATTAGTTTTTTAATAGTATCTTGTAAGCTTTGTGTTTTAATCTTTGTTGTTATAACCCTTGTTTTAATAACAGAATTTTCCATCAATCATGATTTTCAGTATCATAATTAAGTAATACGAATCAATCGTTTGTATCTAGCGTGCTATTTTTATGTTAAATTAATGTTTCTGTACATGTAAAAAGAGGTGTACTAATAGAACATTATAGGGGACAAATGAACCATTTTTCCAGTATGCAAGCTTTGTTTGATATGCTAATTTATATTTGTAAGATATATGGTTAAATAATTACCCAAATTTATGAATTTGGGTTGTGTGCTACTTTTTTATGTTCATCGGGTGATCAGGGACATATTAGCTATTATAATGTATAAGATTTGTGTGCTATTGACTGGTGTTCGTCTATTTTTGATTATCATCAAGTTTAAGTTTTTAAGTTGATTTTTTGAGAAGTATTAGAGAAGTTTTATGCTTTTGAGAAAAAAATAGTTATGTGCTATCATAAAACTTTGAATATGATTATCTACTACTACTGCCTATTTGTCTGTTCTTGATTATCTACAAATTTATTTTAATTTAAGTTGATATTTGGAGAAGTATAAAAGAAATTATGTGCTACTTCGTCAAAGAAGAAAATATGTGCTATTTTTCTAAGTTAAAGAAATTTGTACTTTGCTACTTTTATTTGCTTTGACATTACAAATTATGCTACTTTTATATGCTTTATCATACTTAATTTCTAATTAACATGTCTTATCTTTATATCAAGTTACACAAACATTGTATATGTTTAATTAGTTCATGATGATGGTATATTTTTTGCATATGATTTCTTTTGTGGTTGTATAATTAAAATTAACAAGTTGTGCTATTTACTTGTAATGTAACTGTTTCATTATATTTTTTTTCCAATAACAATGAAAGTGATCTTATTATTTAGGGAGATGCTACCATCAAGAAATATATTTTCATATGTTATGTTTGTTATTTAGAAACCTTATTTATTATGTAATTTGGTTTATTAACAAAATTGTTTTTATTTCCAGGAAAGACTTCGATTGATTGTGATGATGGAAATTATGGTGTTGGTATTGTCCTTTCTGATGATATCATATTATTTCCATTACAGAAGTTATGTTTTACAATTAGTACATTAATGAAATTGCATATTAGTGTTGTTTTAATAATAAAAATGTTACTTACACATTGTTCTTATCTCAACAAGGGTGTTCTTTTATTATTTGCAACAAATGCATGCGAATTAGTTGTTCATCTTTATTCGTATAAAGAAATTATATCTACAAAATGAAATTTCACTCTACTCTTGTGATAGTAGACGTGTGAAAAGTAACATTTTATAAGTAGCACCATATAAGTAGCATCATATAAAGTAGCACCGTGTAAGTAGCCTCATATAGAGTAGCAAACTGTTATACAAAATGCATTATGTAAATTAGCAATGTGAAAAATATGTAAAATAACACTAGTACCATGTAAATTGTCATTATGTATAAGTATGTAAAGTAGCAATGTGTAAAATATGTAAAATAGCACTAGAATTATGTAAATTAGACTATGTATAATGTGTAAGTAGCACCAAATATACAAGTAGTACAGTGTAAAAGAAAAAAATATCAATTTTTAAAAAAAAATATAGTAATATTATACTCATATTAAAGCTAATCAAATAATTGATTTTTCGGCATAATTTTTTTTAAAACTTAATAGAGTATAATAAACTTATTTTAGTTTTAAAAAATGAGTGGAACTAGTATTTTTTAAGTCAAAAATAAAACTAATCTTGAATTGGTAATTGCCCATTTATAAGGAAACGCTGATCTGATCTAATTAGCATAAATGGCGAATTTCCCTATTCCATATTAATTATTAGACTAATTGAGGATTAATGAGTTGTCACTTATCATAGTCCTCCATTTAATTAATCAATGGTCGAGATTAGTTCTTATCGTTTTTAGATAGAATATAGTTTCAAGTTTCTCTAAAATGATATTTGCCTAAAAGCATTCAAAGTATGTTTTCTATATTTATGTGAGTGTGTTTCTTATATTTTAAGTAATAATTATAAGTGGTTATGAGTAGATGATAGAGAAAAATTACTGTTCATATGTATATTTGGGGAATTAATGTTTAACTCCTATAATTTTTTTAATATTTAAAGTGGTTGTGAGTGAAAGAGAGAGAAATATATGTTAAAAGTGTTCAAAAATATATTTAATTGAGAAGGAGAGATAAAAATATAGTGATTTTTAGTATAATTAAAGATATAGATAGAAAACCTGATGTGAACGCTCTAAAAAGTCTAAGAAATAATTTTAACCTTCTATTTGTTAGTCAATAGTTAGATGAAAATATGGGTGGGGGGGGGGGGGGGGGGGGGGGGGGGTGGGAAGGGTTATTTTGGGTATGCACACACCTTTGTTATTTTTTTAAGTTTCCCTTATTTTTTTAAATGTTTATCATTTTTTTCATACTAGATTATTTTTTAAGAAAAATTACACCATAAAATCAAACATTTCTATCTCTTTAAACTAAGTATAGTATTGCTATATTTTTTACAAATAAAAACAAACGATGCGAAATTGTGCTGTATTTTTAATGTTTTTGTGCTGTATTTCATCAAATCAACATAAAACTGTGCTGTTTTGCATTAAACATCACAGTTTTGTGTTGTTTTCCGTCAAACATCACATATTTGTGCTAGAACAATAGTCTATGTGTTGTTTTGTGCTTAAACACCATGTTTTTTTGTTGTATTAGGGTACACAATTGTTGTTTACCTGAAATCAAACACATTCATTGTTGTTTTACATTAAAAAATCATGTTAACTTTTATTGTATTGTGTTAAGACAATATGCTTGTAAAATAACCTTTTTATATGTATTTTTATGATAAACTATATTGTCCAACATGAAAATAACATATTGGGTGTTGTAATAAAATATGCAAGATTGTTGTTTGAAGTTAAAACAACGTGTTTTGTATTGTTTGATGTAAAACAACATGTTCTATGTTGTTTTGCTTAGAACATGTTTCTATGTTGCAACAAATAATAAAGTACATTATTATGTTTTATTAAAATCCAATAAATTTTTATGTTGTAACATATAATCCAACACTTTTAAGTAAATTTAGCAAAACATAAAAAACCAGCACATTGTCTAATGCAACATATAAAAATAGAGAACAAAATATGCAGCACGTTATTGTGCTATAGAATCTAGCATATTTATTCAAATTAGATTAAGTGACGAATTGAGCGTGATAAACCTAATGACATTCGAGTATTATCGATCATCGATGTCATCCATGTCATTTAGCGACAACCACCGTGTGCTTCTGTTCATCACCATATCATTGTCTTAAAACATTCCCGATTGACACCCACTGCTCAAGTTAAAACCTCTAATTGCCGATTAGTTTTTGCATGTAATTGTGGGGTTTCAGACGACGACAGATCTCTAGACTTTGGTTTTATTTTAAGGTTAATTGTTGATAGGGTTTATGGGTGAAAATAATATATAAAATATATGTGCTGTACTTTTTAAAGGAGAAACAAAATTGGATTTAATAGTTAGTAGACCAAAATACCATTTAACCCTATCTTTTAGTTTTATCATATGTTACTATCTTATTTCTTGTTACACTTCTCATACAAATATTATTTTAACTTACTAAATGAAATAACTATGTTATTCTAGATGAATGATAATTGACAATAAAAATTAATTAATACAAATGAATCCATCTCTCATATTAATGGCCATCTTTCTTTACTTTCTTAATTTTAATTTGTTAACGTTTAATTAACGGTGTACTTATCATATTTAAACTTAAGATATTGTTTTATATTTTATAAATTATTATTACTAAGTACATAATTTCTAACCTCGTAAACTGTTTCAAATTCACGGTCAAAGCCAAGTCCATACCCACGTATTATTGAATTTCAACCTTCTACCAAGGTAGAAAATAACAAAATTCATATAAATAAAATCGTTACGATCCATACCTTTAACAACTCTCTTGAGAGATCGGTAAGATGATAATTCACTCCAACTTTAAGTCAAAATATGATTTAAGATTATATAATGGAGTCGCAGTGGGGATGGGTGATATGACCAGCAGAAATTGAATTCAAGTGAAGGTGGCATAGTCTGTTCCACGAATAGTTATCAATTTCCACACGTGAACTTGTGGGTGTAATTTGTTCCGAAGATAATTCTAAATTTCATATTATTATATAAATCCATTCATATCTTTTGATACAAGGAGGGATTTAATTATTAAATAGTCAAAAAATCATTGATGCATTAGAGTAATATACCAATAAATGAATAGAACTTTAAAACATAAAAATTGAAGAAAAAATATTTGGTACTCATTTTATTTAATGGTGAAGTAATTTCATCATAATGAGATCAATTTAATCGAAATGTTCGCACATCCGAATGATTCATCTATGTTGGCCCACCGGCATTCATCATCAAGATAAACCCATGAACATTCCGTATTTCTTCTTGATTCACCGCTACATCTTCCGGAGGTTGGTTTTCGAACCTATTCTCCACTTTAACAGACTCGTCAGTAGCTACAATAGGTTTTAAAACTGATAAGACAATAAATATTTTAGTTTATTACATGTGATTTTATCATAATTATCAATGTTAAATAACATATATAAGTAGATAAATTAGAGTTTTAGAACTTAAAGCTACACATGACACATCTTTCAAATATTACTTGTCTCCTTCATATTAGATTTCTATGTTATGTAAAAGGAAATAGAATAAACTAGTGTGTAGTAAATTGATGGCATTTTCTCATAAATAAAAGACTTTTATCCGTAGAAAAATACAAAGAATGCTAATAAAAAATGACATCAAGAATATAGAACATAAGCCAAAAAATTTAAAAATCATAGTCTTAGGTTTTGGCACACGTATATTTCATCTATCACGTAAAACTTCTCGATATAAACAATTGAGGTGTACTAACACCTATGTATTTCCTGTGATATCCCTCTTGATAAAGCAAAATAAAGTTGTCCATGCAAAAAAACCAATTCCGGAAGATAAACACCAACATGCGGAATCGTTTGAGCTTGAGCTTTGTTGATTGTTATGGATAAGCTAAGTCGAATGAGGAACTGTTTTCGCATCAACTTAAAAGGGAACATGTCTTCTTCAGAAAGAGATAAAGGATTCTAGGCAAAAATACTCTTTTTTCAATATGCTGACCGGTAGCTATTTTGGCATAAATGACATTTCATTGGAAATCTCTACATATCAAACATGTGCCATTACATAGTCCGTGGGATGGATCGATATTCCGTAACAATATGATTGGGCATCAAATTTTCAAATGAAGCTTATGAGGTGGTAGACCACTAACAATTAGTGAGTTTAAGAGCTCAACTAGATAAAAGTTATGACGATCATCTTCTACTTCATCAAAACTATAGTAAACCTTCTCCTCCCCTTGAAAAATATCAATCATCTCATTATTAATCTCTCCAAAACTCTCATGTCATGTAGATAATATTGCTCGGTTGATTATATAATCAGAAGAAATTACATTTTGTTGAATCGATGAAAAAAAACACTGATCAAATCTGTAGGATCGGTGAAGGTGGTTGTAACACCTGAAATTCTTGTCAAAATAAATGGAAAAGAAAAGCATCTTGAAGAGAATGAAAATGAGCAAAAAGGGGAGGAGCTATGTGTAAAAAGTACAAAAGTCAAATATTCTATTAATATTTGGGTATGGCCTCCCATACATGCATCCACAACCTGCTGATTTTCGACAAAAGAAGAAAAAGAAGAAGAACTGAAGTTCTCTCTCGGTTGAAAGGAAGAAAGGCTGATTTTTCGCAAATTGGTGAGTGTTCTTTGTATATTTGGCTTGGTTTTGTTGGGTTTTGACCATAAAACTGAGTTTTATGTGTTCTATGTGTTTGTTGTTTGTTTTGGTGTATTTTAGGTGTTTGAACTCTCATGCACACAAGTTTGGAGGAGTTTTACTTGTTGGTTGCAATTGGTGAGTTCTAGACCCCGGACTTTATGTGTTTTAAACTTTTGGGGCTGAAAATGCATGATTTAAAATGTTTTATAAAATTTTAATATGTACCCGTGTGTATTTGTGTGTTTATGTTTGCATTTATGGTTGTATGTGTGTTCTTGATGCTTAGAATGATGGATATAAGCTTAGAACATGTTAGAATGCAGATTGGGTTTGAAAATAAGTCTGAAATATGCATAATGGTTGGTCATACGCCCAATAGGGCTCATGCGCCTGAATATTTTACTTAGAACACCTAAGTGTTGGTCATGCGCCCAAATAGGACTCGTGCGCCTAGAAACTTGCCCAAATAAATCTAAGTGTAGGTAATGCGCCCCAATAGCACCCATGCGCCCGAAAGGTTCTCATGCGCCTAAGGTTCCGAATGCTCCTACTGCCCAAAGAGCCTAAGTGTTAACACATGCGCCCATATAGTAGTCATGCGCCCAGAAGTTTTCCTCAGGTCCTAAGGGTTGAGTCATGCGCCCGCATAGTACTCATGCGCCTGCATAGTGCTCATACGCCTAGAACACTTAGGAAATATTCTGAAATTTTGGGAAAAAAAGGAAATTTAAGGAATTTCTCTGGGATGTTTAGATGGTTGTAATTGTTTATGATTTGCATGTTTTTGGGCTGTTCTTGTGTTCCTTAATACGTATTATTACGTGGCTTTACGTGGTGTGTTATGCTCGTATACGTAAAGTATTATCATAATAAAAGTGAAGATTAATGACAACAAAGTGGAACATAAGAAATGAATGAAAGTCTTACAAGCAAAATGATTAAGGAGGTTCACAACTCATTCAGAGTTGCTAGCTCAACTATGTGTAATATAGCGTGCGATTTTGGCTAACCCTTGAGGGTTCACACATAGGGGGATCAGTCTTAGTGATTGATCCATACGTACGAAACGGGGTCCTTGTCACTTAATCCAGAGAATGAGGTGGCTTTGTGCCCAACGATGGGGGTAAAGTTATGACAGGATCTAGAAATAGTGGAAGATAATGTAAAAGTACGAAACGAATGAATGCATGAGATAATGAAAGATAATCAAGATTATACCTTGATGTATATATGATGAATGCTCACGTGCGAAAGTAAAGGAAATATTTTATTAAAAAGGATATTTTCATATACAAATCTTGCAAGGTATTTTAAACGTTTTAAAACTAGAACTCACTCAGCAACGCTGACTTTTATGCATTTTCAGTTGGCAGGTAATTATTGCTGAGGATGGCACGCGGGGGAAGCTACTCATCGGGGCAAGACTGGCATCCGTTCGATCTTAATGATATTGTTGTTTTGTAATGCTATTAAAAGGTCTTTTGTATCTTAATAAACAATGATGTATTTCTTAGCAATAGTAATTATTAATGAGATGAATGGTTTTTGTTAACTTGATCCGCTGCGAAATTTATGAAATTGTAATGTTTTATATGTATAATGCTATGATTGACCAACTGTGAGGTCTCCAGGAATGGGGCCTTACAAGTTGATATCAGAGCCAAAGTTTAAGAGAATGGGTAAATATTTTCAAAAAAAACCTAAACTTAAACTAGAATGGGACCGAATGGAGGGATGCCAGCCCGAGTAGCTACGTGCCATCAGGTATTCTTTTCTTAATGTTAACCGGTATTATGTCGTGTGCTATCTGATTTATGTGCTTTTAGTAGATTTGAATACTAATGTAGTCAGGATAGGAAATGCTCGGGGGATGAAGAGTAAAGTAAGTGGCTAATCACAACTGGCCACTGTAATTAGGGACTTACTATACTTAACATAAACTGAGCTGTTACCTTGAATGACCGTGTTAGTGTTTGAATTTTATAGTGATTAGAGGATGGCTGGTGGTAGATCGTCGAAAGCTTCCCGAGGTGGAGTACGAGGTGGTCGTGGTGCTGGGCCACGTGCCATAAGGCACAAGACAAGGACTGTAGACATGGCTCCTGCTGAGCCTGGGCTTCATCATCCGGAGGGCGGTGATGAGAGTGCTAACTTAAGAGCCTCAGTAAAGGAGGCGGTTGTGGAGGAGGTGCATCAAGTCATGCAGACGATCCTACCGTCTATAGTAACTGAAGTCATTCGTGCTGTGAGAGAGGATGAAAAGAAGGAAAGGAGGAGGAGAAAGGAAGACGGCTGGAAGAAGGGAGAATGAGGGAGATCATGGTGAGGAGGAGGAACTGAACGCTGGGATGGCAGCCTCCAATGATGAAGAGGAGGTGGAAGCACGGGAAACCGTGAGGGGTGTAGTTATGAGGCATTCCAACGATGCAAACCCCCAGCTTTCGATGGCAACGGTAACGCTGCCACTGTTCACCGCTGGGTAAGAGAGATGGAGGCGGTGCTGGAGATTAGTAAGTGTAGGGAGGACCAGAAGGTGAAGTTTGCCACTCACTCACTTTTGTAGACTCGGCTTTGTGTTGGTGGGACAATATTGTCCAAGCCGAAGACAGCAGAGCCATCAGAAAGATGAGATGGGGAGAGTTGAAGAAGATGGTAATTGAGGAGCTCTGTCCTCATAGAGAGCTTGATAAGATTGAGAGGGAATTCCTACAGCTTGAGGAGGGACCATGACCCACCACAATACACCACCAAGTTCAACGAAATGGCGAGGCTGGTACCGGATTAGGTGATGCCGGTGTCAAGGAAAATCAAGAGGTACAGTCAGGGGTTGCCGGCTGATATCCACAGACACCTGATTGCTACCCGACCGAGTACCTTTAGGTCGGCAGTGGATCTGGCGGGAATACTCTATGATGAGAGGGAAGTGGCTATGATTGAGGTGAGCAAGACGAGTGGTGGAGACAAGCGCTGGAGTGGGAAAAGGTTTGACATGGTGGTTTCACTCCAAATAACAAGAGGATGAGAATGGATGATTAAGAGTGGGAGTGGGGTCATCAAGCTTGGGATGAAGAGGTGTGGCAAATATGGGAAGGAGCACACTGGTGAGTGCAAGTGGGGATCGAATGTATGCTTTAATGTGGCAAGCCCGGCCATATGGCAAAAGTATGTGGGGTTATAAGATGTTATAATTGTGTGAAGAGGGTCATGTGAGCAGGGATTGCAAGAAGCAAAGGGCAGAGAGTTCCGGGGCGAAGAAGGGATGGAGGAAGAGGACAGAGGGCAAGTGCTAGAGCATTCATAATGACGCGGGAGGAGGCCCGGTAGACCCTGAGGTCGTGTCAGGTATGTCTCTAGTAAACCAAACTTATGCCTCTGTATTATTTGATTCTGGTGCTAGTAGGGTTTCATTCTACTGCTTTCTGTGCTGAGTTGCCTGTTAGTAGTAGAAGTATTGATGAGCCATTTGATGTAGAAACTACTATTGGTAAGTCTACCAGAATTTCTGATATGATAGAAGATTGTGACATAGAATAGAAGGCCATAGGTTCTCTGCTAAATTTGTGATGCCCCTAGGTGGATTTGATGTAGTACTAGGATGGATTGTTAGTAGCTATGAGGCAAATATCATGTGTCGCAAGAAGATGATTCGATTAATTGCGCCCCTATGGAAGTTCGGTAACGGTCTACGGTGATTGCGTTACTACTGTTCCGAAGGTGATTTCGATGGTGGTGGCAGAGAAGTGCATGAAGCGGGGATGTAGTGCCTACCTGGCTTACGTAAGGATGTGGACGCTCAGTACCACAATTTGTCCATGTACCAGTAGTGTGTGACTTTCCGGACGTGTTCCCAGAAGACGTTCTGGGATGTTTAGATGGGGATGTTTAGATGGTTAGATGGTTGTAATTGTTTATGTTTGTGCATGTTTTTGGGCTGTTCTTGTGTTTCCTTAATATGTATTATTAGTGGTTTTACGTGGTGTGTTTATGCTCGTATACGTAAAGTATTATCATAATGAAAGTGAAAGATTAATGATAACGAAAGTGGAACATAAGAATGAATGAAACCTTGCTAGCAAAATGATAAGGAGGTTCACAACTCATTGAGAGTTGCTAGCTCAACTGTGTGTATATAGCGTGCGATTTTGGCTAACCCTTGAGGGTTCACACACAGGGGGATCAGTCTTAGTGATTGATCCATACGTACGAAATAGGGTCCTTGTCACTTATCCCGAGAATGAGGTGGCTTTGTGCCCAACTATGGGGGAAAAGTTATGACAGGATCTAGAAATAGTGGAAGATAATAAAGTACAAACGAATGAATGCATGAGATAATGGAAAGATAATCAAGATTATACCTTGATGTAATATAGATGAATGCTCACGTGCGAAAGTAAAGGAAATATTTTATTGAAATGATATTTTCATATATAATCTTGCAAGGTATTTTAAACATTTTAAAACTAGAACTCACTTAGCAACGCTAACTTTATGCATTTTTAGTTGGCGGGTAATTATTGCTGAGGATGGCACGCGGGGGGAAGCTAGTCGTCGGGGCAA
The DNA here is from genome assembly GCA_025506505.1 of Flaveria sonorensis. Classification (NCBI taxonomy): domain Eukaryota; kingdom Viridiplantae; phylum Streptophyta; class Magnoliopsida; order Asterales; family Asteraceae; genus Flaveria; species Flaveria sonorensis. Next base: position 17,573 of record JACCIY010000907.1, read on the forward strand.
GACTGGTATTCGTTTATCTTAATGATATTTTTGTTTTGTAATTCTATTAAAAGGTCTTTTGTAACTTAAGAAACAATGATATATTGCTTAGCAACACTAATTATTAATGAGATGAATGGTTTTGTTAACTTGATCTGCTGCGAAATTTTATGAAATGTGTAATGTTTTATATGTATAATGCTATAAGACCAACTGTGAGGTCTCCGGAACGGGGCCTTACAGTGGTCAAACACACGTTTCATAATGTTTGGAGAGACTTAGAACACTTACAGATCAAATAGAGATTTGGCTTAAAGTGAAACAAAAAACACAAGATAAGAACACAAGCAAGCAGAACACAAGAATGGTTTTTAATTATATTGTATTTGCTCTCAAGTGGTTTTACAAAGTGTTACATAGCTTTTTTTATGGACTGGTACCTGAGATACTTTATACAACATTATACAACCGGCCATACTTTGAAGGCCAATTGGAAACACTAATCTAGTCAATAAAATCAATGTAAAATCAAAAGGCAGATTGCCTTTTGACTAATGACTAGACTTGTCATAGCTCACATCCTTATATAATAAAAAAGATAACAATACATAAGTAGAAAGTTATAGACCTATGACCATAATCAACAGTTCAAAAAAGTATGGACTTTTCACCAACTCATATAATTGGTGAGTCTTAGAGATGGCAATGAAAGTGGTTCAAATTTTGTAAAAAGTAAGTCAGAGAAAGCATGTCTTCTCTGTCTTTAGAAGAAATTAGTCTCTTGGATTCGAAAGACTTTGTCTGAAGCTTCGAAAGACTTCATCTTGGCTTCGGAAGAAATGGTCTTTTGGCTTCAAAAAGATTTGATACTTAGTGTATTTCATTAAGTTGTATCAAATCTTCCAAAGTAACTTCCTTGTACTTTACCTGTGCACGCTGAGAGCTCTTTAGTTGTATTAGCGTCTAAGTATAATCCATACAAACTCCCCCTAGGTTGATGCTACTAAACTGAAGGAGAACTTTGTATCTATCTTCATCTGTTGACAGTCCTCATCAGAATCAAGACCATTCCCTTCATCATTAGTTGGTTAGGATTCCTCACTTTCAAAGTACCTTCTTATGTCATAAAGATCATTAGAGGAAGGTCAAGTATGTTTTTCCAGAAGTACACATCTTGACCCCCTTAATCTCTAGTGACATATCGTCTGTCTGGGTTAGTAGCAAATGCCCAAGATAGGATGGGTCTCTCAGCAGCAAGAGGCTCTACTTGGATTAGAGTTGGATGAGCAGCCTCTTCTTAATCACCTCAAGATGTTTGGATTCATCCTGAGGTGCAGAGGTGGATTCCTTGGACTTTTCTTCTTTTTGTCCCTTCTAATGGCCTCCTTTTCCTCTTTCTGTATTTTAACTGAGGAGGTTAGTCTTGAGTACCAGATTTTCTTGTTTCTCATCCTTAATTGGGTCCTTTTCCTTCCCAGATTCAGAAGGAGAGGGATCAAGACCCTGATATGGGTCAGAAGATGAAGCTGGCCTGGATGCAGCACTAGGTCTAGGTTGTGTCGTCTCTTGGGGTTCAACCTTTACCTCAGTTTCAGGTGCAGCCTGACTTGGTGAAGAATGCAAGTCTATCAGGTCACCCTTCTTGATCTTCTACTTAATCACTCTAATGTGCTCATCCATAGTGGATAGAGACACTAGACCAAGTCTTTTTCCGGAGAACCCATACAGCTTCAAGAAGCTTACTATCTTCAATTTGTTAGTAATTTCTTCTGATTGGCTCGAATGGTGGCTCTTGGCTTACAGCCTCTTCCCTCATCTTCCTTTTAGCAACTTTTTGTTCTTTTAGTACTTCTTGCTCAAGCTGCTTGAGGTATTCAAACTCAATGTACTCATATGACAAGGGAGTAGGTCCACTTCCTGATAGAGGCCTGTGACACTCAGGTAGGTTTCATGTTCTGTTTCTCTTGTTCCTACCTATCTGAGCTTCCTGTTTAACTGCCACAGCCTCTGCCTTAGGGCTTTATTAAATTGGAGAGAGAGTAGGAGCTTTTGTAGAGTCTTTTTATTTTTCTTTCTTCTTTAATTTTGAGGAGCAACTCTGCAGCCTCAACTTTCTTCCTCTCTTTTGACACTTTAGTGTCAGCTAGTTCATTAAGTTCCTTCAAGGGTAGAGAGATGATTTCATCTATGTTATAGTTCCTAGACCCCAAGTATTTCAATTTGGCTGCCCTTAACTCATCCTCTTGAGTGGTTGGCCTGGGGGCAGCCCTGATTGTAGCTTGTATAAAGCTTGGGTTCTCTCTTGTTCTCTCTCCTCTTGCCTTCCTTTCCTTCTCCCTTTTCTCCTCCTTAATCTCCTCAGAGGTCATAATCCTATTCCCTTTATCAGTCATTGGCCTGGATGACTTAGGGTGGAGAAGATTTGGCCTTCATCACTTGGTGTAGAACTTGAGCTCAAGCCAGGGACTGGTTGTGAGACACCTTCACCAGCTGGTGCCTTACTGAGGGTACTGGGTGCTGAAGTAGTTCCTGTCTCACCACCTTTCTTGAATTCTCTTAGCTAACCTTTCAGCGTGCCTGGTTTGACTTGGATTGGCAAGTGGCAGGTCAACCAGAGAAAATTCTTATAGTATCTTAGGTTTGAAAATTAATGACTTCTTATTGCCCCTGAGATCTAGAGAGTACCAAGACTCTTCTATCAGCATCATACGTCCATCCTACTATTGGATTTTCAACAGGTAGGATGGGGTAGACATAGCCCATGGTATGCCTTCATCAAATAGGCTTTAGATTAGGGCTTCCACATCAATATTGGCCTGAGGGGTTTGTTGAGTACGGACAACTGCACGTAAGGATGGTGAGGCTTCTATGTCCATACTCTGGGTAGAACTCCAAGGTTCTGTGATTATAGGTAGAACTTTCTCCCCCTTTTTGGTAGCATCACCCTCTTACACAGGGGAGCTTAGGGTTAGGTCCCCCGCATCCATAGTTTCTTATGGACCTAGTTGAGTTTGCCAGCAGGTCTCTAGCAAACTTTCCCTTGAGATCGGTGATCTCAGTTGCTAGTCACTAACCCGTCTTTGCAAGGTAACCACCCTGAGATTCCAGGTGACTTACATTTTAAACTAAATAGGTGATGTTTTAGACAATTTTTGCACCATTAGTTTGTAGACTCCCCTCATCTTCATCAGAAGAATCATGGGGGGATGAGAGAATAGGACCAAAGTCTTCTTCCTCCCACCAGCTGGGTGTGAGTTCAATATTGGTTGGTGCTTCCAAGTTGTCACCTTGAGCAATAAGCTCTAACATTTTTGGGACCAGGGCTGTTTCCACCCCTGAGAAGACAAGTGGTCTTTCTCATGATTTTGAAAATGTCAGGCTTCATCTATCCCAATTTAAGAGTAGTACCTGTTCTTCTTAACTGTGATCCCAGTTCACAGTTAAGAATGTTTTGAATATATCTAGGGAATATGTATTACTCTAAAGAGTCCAAGTTTGCAAGAAAGTTTATATAGACAAACTGTGAGTACTTGAACTTGACTCCTTGAACCATTCCATGGACTATGTTGGATAAGTCCTCAGGAATCTGGTCCCATCCTCCATGTTTTTAGTAAAGATGGATGATGACAACATGGAGAAGGTACTTCCATTGGTAGGAGACCTTACATTTTTGAAGGTTTTGACTATGAAGTCCCCTTCATAGCCCATCTTCCAGAATGACTCATTAACAACAGATTTGGGGATGGTCAACTCACCTTCTTCATTATCCAGCCATAGATGAGAGTTTATTATGGCTGTGGGGATGAACATTGTCCTCCTTGCATTGTGGCAACAGGTCTTCTCACCGTCCATGATCACCTCTTAGTAGGTCCTCTAGAACTCGAGGAGTTGTTCTTCATACAGTGGAGGATCTATGTAAGGCAGTGAGGGTAGCTGGATTGAGCAAGGAAACAATACATCTGAGAAACCTGGATCTTTCTCAGATGATAATAGAGCAACTTGATTATGTTGCCTATAAAGATGCATGGCAAAAATTGGGTTGGTTTCAGGGTTTTAGGGATGGCCATTTTAAGAAAGCTTTAAGATGAAGAAAGCTAAGAACAAAGAGGTTTTGTGAGTGAATTTAGGGTTAGAATTTTTACAGATGACTAGGAAGGAAAGAGGGGAACCATTGTACAAATATTTATATGGTTGGATTTGAGACAAAGTTAATGAAAAAGTATAAACTTTGAAATCCGAATGTCGCCCACCACTGAAAAAGTGCCCAAAAAGGTAGTTTGCTTGGAGTATAAAATCTTCGAATGTAATTTATCATCGGAAGTTTTGAGAAAACTTTCAAAGCCAATTTGACTTTGGAAGATATTTCTTAGCTTTACAAGAATTGCTTAGAAGAAAAATACTTAGAGTATTTTGCTTCGGGATATATTTAGTTTCGAAAGATATTAAACTTCAGAAGTTTTATTTAAGGAACAAATAAAGCTTCCGAGACTTAATTTCTTTTGGAAGAAAAGTGCCTTTGAAACATAAAGTACTTAGAAACATATTTAAACTTTTGAAAAAAATATCAAAGTTTCTTCCGAAGTAAATTTATTAGTAGGTAGTTATTAGGCTTGAAGACATAATTTTCTTCCAAAGTCAACTTAATGTCTTCCGAAAAAAATATATCTCCAATTTCAAAATTCTGAGGAATATCATTTATGAAAAATTTTCTTCCAAGGTAAACAGGGCTTATATGAGTGATACTATAGAAAACTTAAGACACATATGTTTGAAAAATAATCTTGAAATTAATTTAAGAAAATCTACTCAGAGTATTTTGCTTCCGGATATATTTTAGTTTCGAAAGATATTAAACTTCAGAAGTTTTATTTAAGGAACAAATAAAGCTTCCGAGACTTAATTGCTTTTGGAAGAAAAGTGTCCTTTAAATATAAAGTAAGTACTTAGAAACATATTTAACTTTGAAAAAAATATCAAAAGTTTCTTCCGAAGGTAAATTTATTAGTATGTAGTTATTGGCTTGAAGACATAATTTTCTTCCAAAGTCAACTTAATGTCTTCCGAAAGAAAATAATCTCCAATTTCAAAATTCTAAGGAATATCATTTATGAAAAATTTTCTTCCAAGGTAAACATGGCTTATATGAGTGATACTATAGAAAACTTAAACACACATGTTTAAAAATAATCTTGAAATTAATTTAAGAAAATCTACTCAAAGTTAATCATTCCTATAGCTGATACAGGTACTTTAATCTTTGTTCATTAAAGGCTTTTGTGAATAGATCAGCATATTTTTATTTATGTTAACTTTGACTAGTTTTTATCAATCCCTTTTTAAAATTATATCTTATCAAATGATACCTAATGTTGATGGCTTTGTCTTTGAGTGCTGCATAAGATTCTCTGTGATGGAGATAGCATTGTTGTTGTCTATAGGATGTAGTCTCTTTGAAGTTGAATCCATAGTCCAGCATCTGATTCTAAATCCAAAGCACTTAGGCATAGCAGCTTGCAGCAGCAATGTATTTAGTTTTAGCAGTTGATGCAGACACACTGGATTGTTTCTTGCATTGCATGAGACTATCCTTCCACCAAGGAATTGACATCCCCCTGATATAGACTTTGCATTCATGTTGCATCCACCATAGTCACTATCTGTATAAGCATACAGATTGAAGTCAGAACTCTTTAGATACCAAAGGCCCAGTTTAGGAGCTCCATTAAGATATCTAAGAATCCTCTTAACAGTAGCCAGGTGTGACATCATGGGGTTGGCTTGTTCTCGCACATATGCTTATGGTAAACATGATATTAGCTTGCTGGTTGTGAGGTACATAAGAGACCCCAATCATAGCCCTCTAGAGATGTTCATCAACACACTCCCACTCAAGATCAGGTCCTAGGGAGTGGTTTCTGGCTATGGGTGTCTTAGCAACCTTACACTCAATCAGATGAAATCTGACTAGTATGTCTTGAACATACTTTGATTGGTTTATGAATATGCATTGTTAACCTGCTTCACTTGAATTCCTAGAAAGAAATTGAGTTCCCCCATAGCACTCATTTCGAATCTATTCTTCATCAGCTTCTCAAAGTCTTTACAGAGCTTTGGATTAGTTAACCCAAAGATGATGTCATCAACATAACTTGAACCAGCATCAAGTCATTCCCTGTACCTTTGATGAAGAGTGTGCTATCAATAGTGCCTCTCTTGTAGCCATGCTAGACAAAGTATTTTGACATGTCTCATACCACTTCCTTGGAGCTTGATGCAGCCCATAAAGAGCTTTGTCAGCTTGCAACATAATCCGGATAATCTGGGTCTACAAAGCCAGGTGGTGTTTGACATACACTACTTTTTCTATCACCCCAAATAGAAATGCATAATTGACAATCAAGTTGGTAGACATTGAAATCCCTAGATGTAGAAAAAGCATGGATATCCTAACTTTCAGTCTTGCCATAGGAGCAAAGACATCTATGTAGTCAATCCCTTCTTCTTGAGTGTACCCTTGAACAACTAGTCTTGCCTTGTTCTTGATGACAAGTCCTCTATCATCCTTCTTATTCTAAAAACCCACTTGGTACCTATTGGAGTCTTCCCACGAGGAGGAGGGCATAGGTTCCAAACCTTTTATCTTTTGAATTGAAGCAGCTCCTCCTACATTGCTTCAACCCAACTTTTATCTTTCAAAGCTTCATAAACTTTCTTTGGCTCAATCTAGATAAGAACATGAGTATAGGACGGGACTTATGGATTCTTAGTTGAGGAATCACAACAAGTTGGTTTAAACAGATCTAAATTAGTGACATTCAGATCTGGTAACGGGTATCACCCACCGCATCAGCACACTTATTAAGAGAAACTTGATCCATGAGTGTGTGACATCATTGATATTGTTTTAGTGGAGAGGTTGTCAGCATCATGAAATTCATGATCACTTGGAAAGCCCTTTATTTGAATTATATGCCTCAGTACTGGAATTTATAGGCTCTTTAGATGTATCAGCTGAAAAGTTTGTCATGGTAGTGCTGACGATTTTCCAACTGTAGGGCTAGTTATCACTGGAGCTGAAGAAATTTTATCACTTGGTCTTCTCAGCTCAAATCTTGGGTCAGGATCTCTTGTTGATAAGCTACCTGTAGATTCTGAAACATCTTCACAGGATTTGTTAAAATAGTTTGTAATTAAATCAAGATCAAATAGCCAATCTGGACTTGAACCTTTCACACTGGGAGTGTGCTCATTGAATGTCATATGGCTGACTCCTCAACTACTCTAGTATAATATATATACTCTATAAGCTTAGCTTAGGAAGATTACACAATAAAGTGTCCGTCATCTGATTTCTCAGCAAATTGGCTTTCTGATCTTTGGTATTCAAGATGGTGCATGGACATCCAAATGATCCGAGGAAACCAATAAAAGTCTCCTTTTATGCCATAGTTCATAAGGAGTCTTTCCATGAGTCTTAAATACTAAAACTTTGCTCTACACATAGCATTGTGTAACTGCCTCTGCCCAAAGGTGATAGCAGTTTTAAAGTCAGAGAGCATGGTCCTTGTAGCCTCAATAAGTGTCATGTTTCTCCTTTCAGCATACTATTTTGCTAAGGAGTCGTGGGAGCACTGTATTATCTTGTAATACCCTTTTCATCACAAAATCATCAGATTTGGTTCTTAAATTCAGTTCCTTGATCACATCTTATGATTTTGACTTGTGATCAAATTGATTCTCAATTTTCAGAATGAAGCTCTTGAAGATCTCAGGGTCTCATCCTTAGTCTAAGAAAGAAGACACAGGTGTATCTTGTGAAATCATCTGTGATCACCAGGCAATATGAAGTTCTTCCTAAACTCATTACATTGGTGGGGCTAAAGAGATCCATATTTAATAAGTGTAGGGGAGTAGTGATGGAGTTTCTTTCCTTTGGCTTGTGACACATTTTGTGCTACTTCCCTTTAAACATGCAACATATCGATCATCACTTGTAAACTCTTCCTTGGCATTCCAGTTACCAAATCATTCTTAATTAGTTTATTCACATTCTTAAGTTTACATGGCACATTTTTTATGCCAAAGAAAAGACTCATCGCTATTGGCTTTAGACAGAAAACAAGAACCTTCTCCAGATGGGGAGGTTTCCTGCAGAAGTAGGATATGCCTCTTGAGAATGATCACCCGGGTTTGAGAACAATGCACTCATGCTCAGTGAAGAGCATGTTATGTCTCTAGTCACAAAATTAGGATACACTCAAGAGATTGTACCCAGCTCCTTGAAAAAGTTTACCTTCTCAATGCTAAGCTTACCATTTGTGACTCTAGCCCTTCCTGTGATGTAACTACCTGATTCTCCTCTAAACGCAACTGTCCCTCCATCAATTTTTTCAAAGTTCTGAAGCAAAGAGCCATTGCATGTTATGTTCCTTGAATAGCCACTATCATGATCCATACATTTCCCTTAATCTTCAACTGTTCCTGCATAAAAAAAGATGGTTTTACATTTAGAAATCCAATCCTTGTTGTCTTAGGCTCATCAAAGTGAACTGAAGATAATTTAACAGTTATTGATCCTATATGCAAGCTTTGAGGATCATTTGCTGTTGTTGATAAAGAACTTTCAGTCACATGGCTTCCTTTATCTTTCACACCATCTTTGGAAGATTAGACTCGACCTTCAAGCTTCGGAAGTTTTGATGACTTCAAAAGTTTTGGAGACTGAACCTTCAGAAGGTTTAATCCACTACAGTAGACTCTTCAGTGCTTCAGAAGCATTCCTTTCTTTCTATACCAAATTTGCTTCCGAAGGTAGTTTTCCACATATCTTTATTTTTTTCACTTGGAGCTTTCGAGGGAAAATGGTTTTCCTTCCAAAGCTATTTTTTTCCTTTTCTTCTTAGAAGTTTTCTTCTTATTCATGTGGATGGTACTTAGGATTGTAGATGCAATCCTTAGAAAAGTGGGTAGTATCACTACACATGATACATTCAACTGGCATACTTTTGAGGTTCTTCTTCTAAGGAGAAGGTTGATCTTGATCTCTTTCCACCTTCTTTCTTCATCTTATAGATGATGCAGCAGGCTTTCGAGGGTGAGGCTTGCTCTTGGAAACTGGATGGTTAAAGTAGTGTAGTAGTGTGCACATTTGTTCAACCTTCTTCTCTTGACCAGGATGGTTTGAAATTGAACTAGGACTCCTGGTACTAGAGTCCATAGTTGAGTCTTCACCACCTCAAACCCAGTAAAATAAAGATATGTTTTTGCTTAAGATTAAGGTGGGTTTGATCTCTTGGGCTTTCTTTGATTTTCTTTTGGCTGCCCTGATCATATTCTTCCTAACTGACTTGGCTATCTTTGTTCTCTTCCTTTTCTCTAGAAGTATAGTGACCATTCTTAGGTTGAACCTCCTCACTCAAAATTGGTTTATCCTTCACTATCTCCTCTTCTTCTTCATCCTTTTCATGGATAGGATTAATGAGGGGAAGCTTATCTTCACTAGTTCCACACCTTGGAGATCTTAAAGATAATAATGTGTGTGGAGGAGCTATCTCACTTGAACCTAATCCCTGCCTATTCTGATAAAAAATATTTGCATGCATGGATGAGGATATAATGTTCTTGAAGGTTTCATCTTCAAGAACATACTTTTCTACCCTGACTTTGCTAATCACAAACTCAGCCTGGCATTTACTTAACTTGGTAATGAGATCTTTTATTGAGTCCTGTAATTTATGTGCTAATGTTTAAGAGTAGAAATTGTTTTTGCTAAATCTTCTATTTTAAGCTTATAGTCATTTTCTGGCTCTTTTGAAATCAGCTTTTAAAATGTTCAAATAATCAAGATTAGATCCCACTTCCAAGTTATATGACCTACACATATTTACTTTAGCAATGCATTCAGGTGTACAGAGATGTTCTAATACCTTGGCTTCATCATGGTTAGCATCAGTGCTTGATTTGGAGAATCATCCTCTACCTGAAAGCTCCAGTCAAAGCCTCCCTCTTCAACAGCAATAACAACTTATTGTTTTGGTTGACTTGGCTTCTTAGATCTGGGAGCTGCATCAGTGTAGCTTGATCTGGATTGTGCTTGGCCACCATTTTTCCTTGGTGCCTTGCACTCCCTAGCAAAGTGTCCTATTTAGTTACAGTTGTAGCACTTCACCTTGCTTTTATCCAGTCCAAACTTTCCACTGGCTACATTGCTAGGAAACTTTCTTCTGGTTCTCTTTTAGAACTTCTTGGCTCTATGAGTGAGAAGAGCCTTTGCTAGACTATCTCCATATACTCTAGATCATCTGGATGGATACAATCCAAATTCTTCAAGAGTTTAGAGAAAGTTGCCACTACTTTCATCAGAAGACAAAAAGGCTTGAGATAAGCTTGTCTCTTGGAATGGGCTTCCTTGTATGTAGCTCTCCCTTGGTGTCTTCGAGAAGGTGATGAAAGGGCCATTTTGTGAGTTTTCAGGGTAGCCGATGAATGATGTTGTAGTTCTCTACTATCCATCTCAACACATGAAGGGATGAACTCTGTTGATTGCTGGAAGAGTTGTTAGATGGATTTTGCATGTTCATCTCCATCTAGTAACCACTAAGGATACCATATAGCTCTGTGAGAGTAAGGGTGGGGAGGTTTCAGTTCTTTTAATGGCCACACAATAGTGACTCCATTGTCTAGGAAGAGAGAACATGAACTTCCTCACAATTTCCCTATTCTCAAGCTTAACTCCAACATCCATAAGAGTATCTACAATCTCAACATACCTAAAGTATTATTGAGTCATAGTTTCACCTAATTTGAAGGTGAAATTCTCAAACTACTACTTCAATAGGCCATTCTTGTTTTCTTACCCTCTCAGACCATTCATACATAAGCTTCAATGCATCCTAGAGCTGCCTTGCAGTTTTGCACTTCTTGAAGCATCTATAGATAGAGTTAGGAAGAGCAGTTTGAAGCGTCATGGCCTCTGATCTATATCAATGTTCTTTCAATCTTCCTCAGAATCATTATCCATTTCCTTTGGAATCATTCCATCACCAGCAGTAGCTGAAGTGGTGCTTGGGATGTGACGTCTAGAGACAACAGACCTCCATATCATGTTGTCTTGTGACTTGATGAAGCCGTCCATTCTTTGCCACCAAGTACCAAAGTCATCAGGAGTGATCAGTTGAAATTTGGTCGTAGTGCCGGTTTCCATGTCAGCCTTAGTGAGAGATGCCATCTGAGCAGGTAGTGCTTTGTGAAACTGAAGAGATTTAATATAGTGAGATCTTACAATCAAGAGCCTAAAATGCACTGATACCAATTGCAGGACCGGTTGAATGGGTTGATGCAACAGTTTCACAAGGTTGGAGAGAACAAGCAACACTTAACAAATCAAATAAGGAACCGGCAAATTATGAAACTATGAACAAAAGTAAGAACACAAGAAGAAACTAGTATTTGGTTTTTCAAGAACGATGTATATTGCTCTCAAGTGTTTTACAATTTTTTAAAGGATTAGTTCATTGAACTGGATACATGAGATACTTTATACTACATCCTACAGCCAGCCATACTTTAAGGCCAGCTGGAACCTAATCTAGACAACAAGATCAATGTAAAGTCAAAGGCAGATTGCCTTTTGACCGGTGACTGTGACATGCCATAGCTCACATCCTTATATACAAAAAACAATAAAACTACAAAGTAGAAAGTTATAGACTCTAAGACCTTAATCTAGAGTTGATAAAAGTATGAAGATATCACCAACTTGTATAAGTTGGTGAGTCATCAGAGATGGCAACAGAAAGTTGTTCTGCTTTTGTTAAAAGCATGTCAGAGAAAGCATGTCTTCTTTGTCTTCGGAAGAAATCAGTCTCTCGGCTTTAAAATACTTTGTCTTGAAGCTTCGGAAGACTTCATCTTTGGCTTCGGAAGAAACGGTCTTTTGGCTTCTGAAGATTTAACACTTAGAGAATTTCTTAGTGCTTTTGTCAAACCTTTCGAAGTAACTTCCTTTGTGCTTCTGTATGCATGCTAAGAGCTCTTTGGTTGCATCAACCTCTAATTTAACTCTTACAACTATCATCGTTCTCTATTAACCCAAGCTCAAGAGTTGCTTTTCGAAATATGGGGTGCGTAACCCCATTAACTATGCGAAGCTGTTCATAAGAAGTACGCCCTTTGATATTTAACAACACAAACGCAAGCAGTATCTTTCACCTTCTGCTGGATTAGCCAAAACAATACGACCTCTTTGTGGTTTGGCTTTACGAATATTACTTTCACGTTTAACTCCATTCCATGTGAAGTATTTAGGGAAATCCTATATAAATGCTGCCTTGTCTTGGCATTCGCTCTATTGTATAAGAAAATAGTCAGCATGCTTCCTTTATCTAATTCCCTATCCACAATTTCATTTAGTATATCATCATCTTGAAATCTAACCATCTACATATTTGAGAGAAGAAGTTGTAAGGCCAACACTGACGGATGGATTTGAGAAAGGGGGAATGAGAATATGCGACATAGCCTCTGGGGGAGATACGTAACGTACATCTTGAAAAATTTTTATCTGATTAATAACATTTGGCCCATCTTCATCGATCTGAATTACCTCCTTATCATGCCCTTTGTAAACATATTTGAATAAATACTTCATAGACTTTATACTGGAGCAAACCTTAACATTCATGTGGTAGTTGAACATCATCAAAATCATTGTATTATAAGGGACAACCCATCTGTTATCAAGAGTTTCTCCTCACACATCAACTTGAATTTCGGTGTTTCTCCTTCTATATAACAGATAAGAATCCTATCCTGTCTTCTCGTTCATTAAAATGTCTAGGATAAAGAATCGACACACTTTTGGATCACCATGCATATAACGCTATTTGTTCGTAAAGCACCACAAGCACCGTGAATCATGTGCTAACAACAATGTCGTGCAGATTGGGATGTCGTATTTGTTAAGAATCTCAACACACACGACCTTATCATAATCGAATTTTAAGCTTTTGTATGATTCTGTAGTATCATCTATGTTTTCTTCTTTCTCATCTTCATCCGAACCATCTATATTAATACCTTCCTCCCATTTCCATTCAACAATTCTGTTGTGTTTCTTTGCTTGAGTTTCACACTTTGGTCCTAACAAAAATTAATGTCAATGCAAGGTTTAATCACACACTAAAAACATACATAAATATTACCTCTTCATTAAGTTCATGATGAGTATTAGATTTGAATGTACTGAACATTCACCATAAGAAATTATCTCAACACTACTATCAACATCCACCTGTATTAAACACACGTAAAATAAAAAAATGCGTATATGTAAATTTGAACACATATTTGTGTAAATTGAATTATAAACATAATATTTTAACAACCAAACCTTTCAAGCAGCCACTTTTGTTTCATTCAAATCACAAGAAAACTCAACTTTTTCTTTGATCAAATCATTCTAAAAAATTTAATAACTATTATTAGTAACAAAAGATATTAAAATGAAAAATTATATTATTAATAATGAAAATTGAGAATCACAACTATAAGGTTATATTATAAGGCTGATGCAACCAAAGAAACCAAAACAACCAAGGAGCTTCCTGCATGCATGCACTATGTACAAAGAGAAATTACTTCGGAAGTTTTACACTCCACAACAGAAATTATTCCCAAGTGTAAAATCTTCCAAAGCCAAAGATAAAGTCTTCTAAAGCTTCAAAGACAAAGTCTTCTGAACCAATAAGTGAAGAATGATTTCTTCCGAAGACAAAGAGGTCATGCTTTTCTCTGATCCATTTTTT
>JACCIY010000982.1:0-42661 GCA_025506505.1 Flaveria sonorensis
TTGCTTTTTGCACTGCCAAGAAAATAGTCTTGGTCCTATGAATTGACATCCACCAGTTGTGGATTTTCTATGTTGTTAGACCCTCCAAGTCACTATCAGAATATGAGTAGAGGTTGAATTCTCCTTCTTTGGGATACCAACAGTCCTAGAGCAGGCTTCCCTTAAGGTATCTGAATATCCTCTGACTGCATTATGATGTGACTCCTTGGGGTCTGATTGGTACCTAGCACAAACACACACAGCAAACATAATGTCAGCTCTGCTGGCAGTAAGTACATTAATGATCCTATCGTAGATCTATATAATCTTGATCAACTGACTTCCCTGTAGGATTAGGTACTATCTTATCTATTGTTGATGCTGGTGTTTTACATGAAGATGAATCAGCAAGGTTGAACTTCTTCAAATTTGATTCACACACTTCTCCTGATTGATGAAAATCTATCTGGTTTTTGTTGAACTTGCAAACCAAGGAAAAATGTTAATCTCCCATGGAACTCATTTGGAAATTCAAATTTCATCAAGCTTCAAACTCTTCACATAGTCTCTTATTTATTGTGCAAAAGATGATATCATCTACATATACTTGGACAACTAAGAGATCTTGATGATCATGCTTAGGAGGAAGATAGTCTGATGAATTGTTCCCCTTTTGTAACCATGATTGAGTAAGAAAGATGATAATGTTTCATACACTTTCTAGGAGCTTGATAAAGTCCATACAAAGCTTTGTCAACCTTGTATACCCTGTGTGGATAATCAGGATCTTCAAAGCCTGGGGGTGGGCAACATAGTCTTCTTCATCAATTTTACCATATAAGAAGGCACATTTTACATCATCTGGTAAACTATGAATTTCTTATGTGAGGCATAGGCTAGGAAGACTCTAATGGCTTCAATCCTTGCAACAGGAGCAAAAACTTCATCATAGTCTATCCCTTCTTCTTGAGTATAGCCTTGTGCTATTATCCTTGCTTTGTTTCTCATAATGATGCCTCTGTCATCTAGTTTGTTTTGAAAGACACCTTGTGCCAATTGGATATTGGCCTTCAGGAAAATCAACTAGATTCCAGACTTTTTGTTTTCTGAATTGCTAAAGTTCTTCTTCCATTGCTGCAATCCAGCTATTGTCTTTCAATGCTACTGTTATGTTGGCTGGAACAACTTCTGAAAGAAACCAGGGGAACAGAGAGATATTGGCAGCTCCCATTTGACTTCTTATGCTTCTTGTAGTAATATCACCACAATGTTTTCAATAGGATGATACTTATGAATTCTTGTTATTGGCACTGATTCAACTGGAATGGATGATTACAAGTTGGTAATATTGGTTGATGGAGATTGGCCCAGCTAAGATGTAGAATCAACAAAGTGATTAAGATCCCCATTATTGTGATCTTTTGATACTGAATGAACTCCATCTTCATGATTTTTTTCCGCATATATGGGTACAGCTTCCGCAGCAGCTACAAGGACCAACTACGGATATTGTAGTTTGTTGATCTGCAGACTTGAATGTTGTTGGAATGTTTCCTGATGGGTTTGGAACTTCAGTTGAAGGCAATGAATCATGTCCGGAAGAAGATGAGCATCTACGGATGTAGAAAGATCTTTTATGGATGCATTGTTAACTTCTGCTGAAGTTGAATTCCATGTCCATCGGTGTTTTCATTGCTTGTTTGAGATGAAGGGCCTGGATCAGCAACATTTGAAGCATGTGTCTGGGGAAATCTTGGTGGATCAGCTGTCAATGGCACTTCACCCATGTTTGGAGGAACATAAGGATAACATGTATCCAGAGGACCTGCAACATTCAAATAAACAAAGTTAAATGAGTTTGTTAATGCATCTATATCAAACAACCAAGATGATCCTTTTACATATTTTGGAAATAAGGAATCATCAAAGGATACATTAGGAGTTTCTTCCACAATGTTTCCATGTGGAACATACACTCTATATGATTTTGATTTTGATGAGTAACCAACAAAGAAACCATCATAGTCTTTTTCAACAAACTTTCCTAATTGATCTTTTGTTTTTAATATGGACACGTGACACCCAAAGGCTCTAAGATAACCTATGAAAGGTTTTTTTTAAACAAAAGTTCATATGGTGTTTTATTATGTTCTTTGACAATTAATGTTTTGTTTTGAACATTGAATGTTATTTCACAGCTTTGCCCAGAATGTGATTGGCAACTGTGAATCAGCAAGCATTGTTCTTGCTGCTTCAAATAGAGTTCTATTTATTCTTTCAGTAACTCCATTCTGTTGTGGAGTTCTTGGTGCACTGAATTGTCTGGGTATGCCTTTGTCCCTGTAAAAGGAATCTAAAACATGATTAACAAATTCAGTTCTATTATCACTTCTTAGAATTTTGATTTTTAAATCAAGTTGATTTTCAATCTTAGTGATAAACTCCATTAACGTTTCTGAGGTTTCACTTTTATGTTTTAAGAAAAAGACCCATGTGAATCTAGTGAAATCATCAACAATCACCAAACAGTATTTCCTTTTTCCAATGCCCATTACATTGGTTGGACCAAACAGATCCATTTGCAACAGTTTGAGTGGTGTTGTGTTTGTGTTGATTGTTTTGGACTTGTGTGACACCCTATGTTGTTTTCCTTTATTACATGATGAACAGTGATTGGAACAGTGAAATTCTTTCTTTGGATCGCCAATGACTAAGTCATTTTTGACCAACTTATTCATGTTCTTCATGTTTGAATGAGCCATCCTTCTATGGCACATTTGAGCTTCATCTTCTGATGACTTAGAAATCAGGCAAGTTTCATTGCTTGTTAGAGAGGTTTTGTTCATGTCTAAAACATATGTGTTTCCTTTTCTTGGTGCATTACGAAGGATCCAGTCCTTTGGAGTTTGAAAACCTGGCTTGACAATGTAACAGTAATTGTTATCAAATAAAGTGTTATCACAAATTTGAGATACAGTTAACAAATTGAATTGTAAATTTTCACATAAGTTAACTTTCTCAAATTTTAGTACACCATTTGTTACCATTCCTTCACCAATAATTTACCTCTTTTCTTATCCCACCAAATGCCACATAAGAAGCATTTTTATCTTTGAAATCATGGATGAGAGAACAGTTTCCTGTCATATGTCTTGGAACAGCCAATGTCAACATACCACTTGTTGTCAGTCCTCCCTGGATGTTCCTGCAAAAATAATGAAATCAATTAGACCGTGAAGCCCAAGCCTTGATGGTCTTGGGCTTGCCATTATAATCTAATATTGTTATTTTCTCATGAATGAGCCTAGATGTCTCTAGATTGTTTTTAGATTCAATTGATTCATTATGTTTTGTTTTGGGAGAGGATGATTCTTTTGATGATGAGGATGAAGCACTCTCATCTTGATTCATATTCACGTCTTTTGTCACCTCTTCTTTCATTAACTTTTTCTTTGAACTTGAGGCTGAGGCTTGCCCTGAAAAGGTTTCTGCATCCTTTTTCTTTGATTGGGGAACATGTTTAAATTTTCAAAGTGATCAAAAAAGTCATCATTTTCTTGCAACACACTATCTTTTCATGAGAGGTCTTACTTTGAGATAGTTGTATCTCCTTATTTTTCTTTGATTGATTATCAGCAGATGTTTTCTTTGTCTTTGAGATCTTCTGCTTTGGTTGTTGCTTCTTTTGCTTTTGCACTTTTGATTCATCATTCTCAGAAGATTGTGAATCTGAATCAGCAATCTAAACTTTTTGCTTCTTGGGAATCTTTGTTTTGTTCTTTTTGTTGAAGAAGTATTCTTAAGTAGAATGATTGTTCTTGTTGCATATGGCACAATACTTGTTGAAGTAATAATCAAAAGTCCTATGATTGTTCATGTTGCATATGGAGCAATAGCTGCTGAAGTAGCATTCTTCTGTGCTGTGGTTGTGCATATCACACCATTTGCAACACATCTCTTCAGCTTCACTGTCAGAGTCAGCTTCTATCTTTGTCTGTTTCTTCATCAGTGTCCTCTTTTGCTGCTTCAATTCTTTTTCAAACTTAGCAGCTGAAAGATCTTCTTTTTGTTGTTTACCTTTTTGGTTAGCATTGAATCAGCAGGTGTTTTCTTCTTCCATACATCTTCTACGGATGACTGTTTTGGTTCTAATGATTTCTTCTCCCGCAGATTTTCTACGGAAGACTGTTTTGTCTTCTTCCATAGATCTTCTACGGATGTTGAATTTGGAACATATTTCTTTTGCTTTTCTATGGATGTGTGAGGACCTATCTTCTTCTTCCGTAGATGTTCTGTGGAAGTGTTTTCTTTTCTTCCTCCTTAGATCTTGTTGCTGGTTGACTGTTATGCTTTTTGTTGAGCTCCTGAATCCCTTCATTCAGGTGACCACTTCTTGTGTAGATGGTCTTCAACAAATTTCTTTGTTTTGGGGTATAACGTAGCTTGATTTCATTATGTACTTTGGGAATTATTGGTTCAAATATTACATTTTTACCCTTACCCAAACCAGCACTTTCTTGTTCATTAGGCTCATCAACCTCATCCAAATCATCACAGTCATCAAAGTCAAATTTTGATGCATTTTGTTTTGAAAATTCTTACTTAGATGAATCAGTTTCACTAATTTCTATATCTTTGCCACTTACCTCTTTATTATTTTCATCTTTTGATTCACTTATGGTAATAGATACAAAATGATTTGATAAACTGTTTGTCATTGAATCAGGTAGGGTGGTGTAGTTATCATTAACTGGTGGTGTAACAGCATGAAAACCCAACCCAAACCTATTCTTTGATTCAATATGAGAGTTTAATAATTTCTCATACTGCTATGATGATAGTTGAAATTTTTGAAGTTTCACTTCAGTAGATGCATGATCTGACATGGACTTTGTTAAGGAGGTGGTCAAATGCTCAACTTGTGCTTTCAGATTATAATTTTAGACACATGTTTGTCTAAATCCTTTTGTAATGAATGCATTTTGACCTGATAAAGTTTATGTTCTCTTACATGAGATTCATTTAAAAGCATACTTTCTTTGACTTTATGAGCTAATTGTTGAGCATGAACCCTATATCTTTCAACCTCATCAACACATAAGGAAGAACATAACCTTTCTCTTATATCTGTGGCCATTAGAGGAACTTTGTTTTCCATATTAGCCATCAAAGCCTGATTTTCTTCTAGTACTTCCTTCTCATACATGCTCCAGTCACAGGTACTATCCTGCAAAATAATCAAACCAGTTTCTTTAGAATTACTAGTGCTTGTTGAAGAACCTGTGGCTGGTGGGGATGAATTTGTTAGCTGAGGTTGCTTGAAGCTCCTCTGACTTGCTTGTCTTGCATCGGCTGGTGATTGCTAATTGTTGTTGCATTCCCTTGAGAAGTGACCATACAAATTACATTTGTAACACCTCACCTTTGATTTATCAACAACAATTTTTGTTGTTCTTCCTCCCACTGATAATCCCTTGTTTCTCTTCATGTACATTTTGGCTCTATAAGCAATCATGGTAATTTGCCATTGTAGATCCATCTCTTCTACTTCATTAGGATAAAGTTCTTCAAGGTCTAGCTGACAGAAGTGGGCAGGAGTCAAGGTACTTCCTAAGTAATCTTGAAAGCTTGAGCTGAAGGCTGCAAAGGCTGCCTTTTGTTCTTCTGATTCTAGAACCATAGTGATTGGTTCTGTTTGATTGTTGGTTTTGGAGTCATCAGCCTTTCCTTTTGCTTTTCTTTTTTGATTGTTTTGAGAGTTCAATTTAGAGGGCTTGGCAGCATAGAAGCCAGTTTCCTCTTCATTTTCACTCTCAACACAAGAGTAACCTTCATCATCATTAGAGATAAAGGCACTTCCAACACCCTTAGATTCTTTGATTGATATGGTGCTATAGGTGCTTTAACACTCTTGTTTCTGGTTTTCGCGTCCAACTCCAAACCTTCTACCTTTGCAACCAGAGTGTCTAACCCAATTGACTTCAGATAAAGAGTATTCTTGAACATAGACACAGTGTGGGTCCAGTTTTCTAGTAATGAATGAAGCATCTTTTTATTTAACTCCTCATTATTGTACTTCAGTTCAAAGATATTCATCTCTGTAACAAGTTGAATAAACCTGTGGAGTTGTAGAGGGACGGATTCACCCT
The DNA here is from genome assembly GCA_025506505.1 of Flaveria sonorensis. NCBI lineage: Eukaryota > Viridiplantae > Streptophyta > Magnoliopsida > Asterales > Asteraceae > Flaveria > Flaveria sonorensis. Next base: position 6,129 of record JACCIY010000982.1, read on the forward strand.
GAGTGTGATGGAATGTTTCATATGTGTGAATGCAGGGTATCCTTCCTGATACTTTTAATCTCATCTCTTCCCTCGAACAAAGTGTGAAGAATTTTCCATAATGAGTTAGCAGTTTTGTATGCTTCACACCTGATCAATAGGTCTTCAGGTAAAGCCATAGTAAGCATACTATAGGCCTTAATGTAGACTTGACTTTCTTGGCATCATCAGGTGACAGATTTTCAAACTTATGGGCTGATTATTATCTTTGTAATCAGGTCCTAAAGCAGGTGCAATATAAGGACCTTCAGTGATAGACTCCCATAAGTCAGAATTTGTATAATTAATATGATTCCTGAATCTGATTTTCCATGTTTTAAAATCAGATTTGTTCTCCAACTTTGGAGGTTGATAAGCGCCAACCACTGAATTGCTCATGTTAATTAACTATGCTAATTATCAAAATTAACAAACATGTTTAAAATAAAAACCAATTAAACAAATAACACAGATAGATCAATTGATCTAGATCAATGAGCTCTTGGACATGAAATTTGAAAAGCTTTTGAAAAGCTTTTTGAACACGAAATCAATCTGAAATCACCCAAATCTCAATGAACTTGAGATCTGATGATTACCAAGGGTTTTCCAACCAATAATAAACAAAATTCAATCAAATTCCATATCAAATACACTCAAATTTGATCCGGAATTGATGAAATATTGATATTGAACATAAATAACCAAAAACCTCAAACGATCAAGAGCACTATAGCTCTGATACCATTTTGTTGGTCCATTTGATCGAATTTCAGTACACTTGATAGGTTGATTCGTTCAATATCAAAAATAATAACAAACAACAAACACAATGATGAAGAAGAAGAATTCAAAAGTATTCAACATAAAGCAATTAATGAACCAATACAATCAAAGAACAAAGGCTCAATATATTTCTGTGAAAATTCTGCCTACAATAGACACTTGCAAGAAGAGTAAACGATTAGGGTTTTGCAAGGATGCCCAACAATGAACAAGATTAAAACTATATATAGTAATGATAGTTTTCGCTGACAGTTTCACTGTCACCAAAACTATTCTGCTAAAGTCACAGTTTCGCCCGGCTGAGACTAACAGTTTCGCCGGGTGAAACTAGCAGTTGACTATGAGCGAAACTATAGTTTCGCTCATAGTTTCGCTGTGATAGCAAAACTAAACTAATTAACCAACATACAAAAGTAAACTAACATTAAGCCTATTACAAAGAAATATAAACATAAGCTAATCTAAGGTGAGTCCAACCTATACATCATCTTCAATACTCCACCTAGGTTGGACCTCACCGTCTTCATCACTCTTGATTTGACTTCTTAGCTCCAGTCTCTCCAGCTGCCTCTGATATTTCTTTAGTAGCTCCTGCAGTAACATCCTTAACACGTGCACTTGGCTCAGAAAATTTCTTTGTTAAGTCCTGCACATCCATCCTCAGCTCATCTTCCTCTCTAACCTTCTCAGCCAACTTCTTCACCTCATGTCACACCCTTAAAATCCGCGAGCGGGGTTTTACCGCGAGGCGCGTGACATACCAGGATCTCAGTCATTAGTTACCAAGAACGACTCTATATGATTAATAAACAAAACCAGAGTTAACGTTTAAAATACTGCGGAAGCGTTTTTAAAACAGAAAACCCAAAACATGTAGTATGTAAAGAGAATGCGCAAAACATACGCGCTCCAAACACAAATGTTTAATATGAAAAAATATCCCAAATTTGTAAACAAACAAATGTAGACAACTCAACGATGCTGGTGTGCGTGCTCCTAGGCAACTGGCAACCTTAACCTGAGAATAGCATACTAAACAAGTCAACACATGGTTGGTGAGTTCAAGAGTTTGCGTTAAAATATAAACCAATCAACAGTTTCCAGAGCATAAGTAGTGTATTGCAATAGATAGCTAGTCAATTAACATAAAAATATTAATCATAGTGATTTCGCGATCGAAGCTGACTGTGTTACGTTGTTGCCTCCCGTCACGACTTACCAGGTCGTGACGAATATGTGTTAGGACAAAATTGCACCCGTTTGACCTCGAGTCGCACAGGTGGGGCTAGTCAGACCCAGTAGTACAGACCCAGTAGTACTACCCAAAATTTTCCCGCTAGTCAATATTAACAATTCGAAAGTGTGAGGACTTCCCATGGTAAACAGTACTATATCAATATTATACACACTCATATATAAAAGGTTTTGTGATCAACAGTATGCTATCTCCCCCAAAAGAGATTATGTAAAATGAGTGGGGCAAGAACTCACCTGATACGCGCAAAATTAACTTAGAGCTTAACTTGAAAGAAAGAAGGAAAGACAACCTTCAAAGGTCACCTAGAATACAAGAGTACATAAGCACGTGTACACAGAATCAACATGAAACCCTAAGTGCTCTACAAACCAAGGAACTTAAGGTTTTAGAAAGACAAGACACATTTGACCCAGTTGACCCGTTTGACCCGTTGGTGACATTATAGGTGATAACTCGTTAATACTAACACAACAGCATATCATACATGATCAAAATACCACTTGATTACATATAACACTTCATTAACCACATGTACTACCTAGATCATCATACAACTAGATATCACACAAGTCATGCGAATCACAATAGGCCAAAACAGATAACAAACCAAATCAACATCCCTATAACCTAAACAACACATTTCATCACCTTAGAAATCATCCATGAACACACTAGCATGATCCTAATATCCCAAACATGCTCAAATCATCCAATTCAAGGATTTGCACAATTAAAGTTTCCATTTTGGGAAAGTTCATCCCAAATTCATCAAACTCACACTACATTCATGAATTCATCAATTATATACCAATTCAAGTCCATAACAACATCTAAACATGATCAATAACACTAATCATCATGATTCATCAACATTCAACACCACAAGTTACTATTTTTAGCAATGTATGAACTATAACACATCTTCTTGATTTTCAATTGTTCATAACATCAACTTAGCTTCTAATCATCATCACAAACACATCCATAACATTCATACATCATCAAATCATCAATTCATGCAAAATAAAGTTACTATTCTTAGTAACCTATGAACCATAATCAAAATCGAAGCTTTCTTGCAAAATCGACGTTAACCAATATGCATACAACCTAACTAGCATCATTACAACATCAAACAACCAAATTCAACATCCAATTTGATCCAAAATCGCCTCAACCTCTCGGCCAAAGATGATCATGTGAACAAACAACCAAAATCCAAACTTTCTTGCATAATCAACGTTAACTAGCATATATACAATCCAAACTAACATATTAACATCACCAAACAAACAAGAATCGACCTTCAATTGCAGGTTTCGAACTAGGGTTCGGCCAAGACTAAAAATCCATGAAAACCACAAAGAAACTAACCTTTAATCACGTAATGGATGAGAATTGAAGCCTCTAACGTGTTGTAGTTCTTGGAATCGACCAAAACCGAAGCACAATTGCTTGCTCTAGGTTGAATTCGCAGGTGTGTGTGTGTGGAGGTGATGATCGCGGCCGAGAATGGTGTGGGGGCTAGGGTTGGGTTTTTTTTTTAATTACTCATAATTACCCTTTTTAACCCTTATAATTTGTATTTTTATAAAATTAGGCTTTTAACACCCTTTTAAGATGTTTTTAACCAAAATAATAAACACATGAACTAGTAATAACAATTATATGCTTTATCTTTACTAGTCACACAATCCACGAATTAAATACACACGTTTCCACGTTACGCGATAAAATTCACAATAAACATTTAAATCACATAATCACAACTAATAATCAACATAGAAATTATTGTTTAACATTATTAATTATTATTATGTCACCAACGTTCAACGACAACTAGTGTGTGCTCCCGACACGTGTATGCAAGAGTTAACAGAACAAACGGAGTTTGGTAACGGAAAATTACCGGATGTCACACCTCAACCCTCACTCCCCTCACCTTGTTAGCCACAGACATGAACAATCCAGCTTCTTTTATCGTTTCAGCTCCAACTCCTACTTTGATATAATTCTCACACAGGACAAGTAGATCTTCATCACAAAAGGAAAATATCTCCATCGGGTCAAACAGCCTAAATTCTCCTCCATTCTTTAGTCTAATCACCACTTCCCCAGTATTGTTATTATAAAACCATTTCTCAAAACTCTAAAGTTGTTGGGGAAGGGGATCCGGCACTCTAACTCTGCTCACAGACTTTGGGGGTTTCACCCTCAACACAATCCTCCCTTTTCCAGTTTCCCAATCTTTGTCCTTCTTTGACCTCCTTCTCTTCATTCATGAATTCGAATGCCTCAAAGTTGTCATTCATTCCATTCTTGATCTCCTCCTCTGACATCTTGGCCCTCTCACTAAGATTAGCATCAAGCAATGGTAACACAGCTAACCTTCTTAAGTCCTACTTTGGCATGGTCTTAAATGCCTTCCTCTTGTGCAGATATGTAATCCCTCCCCCTCTCCTCTTGATCATGAACATCTTGAGGCCAGGGTTGTATTTCCAGCTTATGATCTTCTTATCAGCTTCCTTTCTGCTCATCCCTGGCATATTTTGAAATAGAGGAGTTAGCTCCTCAGGCTCCTTCTCTCTCACAAACCATTCTTCTTTTGTCATCTCAAAAACGTCTCCTTCATCCTCGACCTTCTTCGCAACATAAGTCAATGGTCTCTCGTCGACCTCATAGTAGTCAGGCTCAGAATCATAGTCAATTAACTATTCTTCCTCTTCTTCCTCATCTATTAATCTCTTGTCAGCACTTTCCACTGGATTATCTCTCATAACCTCCTCTCCCACCAGATCATTCTCTATGTCAAAGTCCAAATTCACAAACCCAGCCTCAATCACCTCTTCTACATTCTCAGACCTCCCCGTCACATTCTCAGTCTCAACATCCTTTCTCACACCTAAATCCCCAGCCTCCTCGGCTCCTGCATCAGAAGTGCCCTCTCCTGCCCTGGAGGATGTACCCATATTGAGAAATTGGTACTTAGCAGTATTAGTCATATCATCTAACTCAGATTGAGTTAGCTGATTGGGCAGGCCGGCTGTTGCTTTAAGTTCATTAACCTCTGTCAGTAATCTCTTTATCAACTTTTGCTGATCTAACAGCATCCTGGTCATCCTCTCAAGCATCTCATCCTTCTTTTTCTCTCTCAGCTCCTGATTGGTCAGCTTGGTCTTAATCATACTCAGTTCATTAGCTAAACAGGAGTTGAGGTACCTAATAACATCCTCATCCAACCGGCTCTCTCCTCCCTTCTTTGGGGCTCAGTGAATGCTTGATGTTTGTGCTTAGTCCTCCTCTCGGACTCCCCCTCCTCAGCCTTCTTCTTTGACCTTCTTTCCTTCTCTGCCCTCACTTCTTGTTTAGCCTCATGAATCTCATCTTCGAAGTCATAATCCTTCTCTTTAGCATACCTCTTTCTTTTCATCATTGACTCAGCTTGCTTATGTCTCATCTCCTCAGCCCTCTTATCCTCTGACTCAACCACCCTCCGAATATAATTCCATCTTTCAGGAGGGTACATATTTTCCAGCAGATGTGTAATCTTCCCACTGAAATCATGCCTTATCGCACATCAATCGGCAAAAATGTGAGTGTTCATCTGCACTAACCTCTTTATCTCCCGTGACTCGGTACATTAGGAATAAGATCATCAATAATCATCTTCAGAAATCGAGGATACAACAGCCATTTATCTTTCGGACCATTACATTCTCTGCCATGCAGTCAAATATGAGTTGGGCTATATTGGCCTTCTGCCCTCTACAAAATATAACCATAGCTTTGGCCCAGTCAAGATTTAGCCCATCGGATCCACCTTTTAGGTGATCTAAGCACATGATGAAGACATGGGTGATATATCTCCACTCCTTGGACAGAAAGGACTTCTTGATCTCCTTTCTAGTGCCAAAAGGAGGGCCCTCGTATCCAATACTCCTGAATGCATCAAAAACCTCCTCGTCTGTCAACACGACCTCATCCCCACTATCCTCTTGGAGTCTCAACACACGTGAAATGATCTCAGCAGTAATAACAATGTCGTTCTCCAGTACTCTGGCAACAATCCTATGAGGATTGGCTATGGTGTCGTACTCGGCAGTACGCCAGAAATCTCTGATCTGTAGATCGTAGATGGTGCGAGAATGAGTGACCGCATATGCAATGGGTGATCTCTGAAGCCAACGGATATAGTCTCTAAATCCCGCAGCTTTGGGATATGTATCATCCAAGCTGGCCGTGATTTTATTCCTCTTGTCAAACTTTAGATTAGCCATATAATCTGAAAAGCAGAAGAAACGCATTAGAAAGATATATTAAAATGAATAATAAAGAAAAATAATTAAAAAGAATAAAATGTAGAAAAATCAATTTAAATTTGCTAGGCGAAAGTATAGTTTCGCCAGCCGAAACAGTAGTTTCGGCAGGCGAAAATGTAATTTCGGCAACAAGCATGAAGCAGTTTAGGCATGCCAGAGCAATAGATTCGGCACGCCGAAACTATAAATTCGGCACAGCGAAACTGAAACATGACCAGCGAAACTGTTAAGTTCGCTCGGAAAGCATGACTTCACAGTTTCGCTGAAAAACCTTTGAACTTTCATTCAGTTTCGCTGGACTATCGATACTTTCGCAGTAAGAACTGCGAAGGTACCGAAGAGTCTCAGCCAATCGGTTCAAAATGAGTTGATAAAACCTAGATTAAATTATTGTCCAAGGTTCGAAACTCACATTAGGTGCTAAAACAACCATCAAACATGTAACAAACACATAGAATCTCAGAATCGTTCGAGATAGACACGGTATACTCTCAAAGACCTAAAACCTCGATTGAACGAAAAAGAAGTCTTAGTTTCGCAAGAAGCGATATATAGACTATAGTTTCGCTGCAGCAAAACTATAGTTTCGCCTGCATAAGCTTTGGTCAGAAATGACTCTGATTTGAGCGAAAGAGCCTGCGAATCTACAATATCACTCTGCGAAACTATCAATGAAAGAATAATTTCGCTAGAAACTTAAAATTTAAAAAAAATTTATTTACCTTTTAAAAATCATATAAAATAAAATATTTAGAAAAAGAATTAAATTTGCCCCACAAGACCTCACCAAACTTCACATATTTTTAACATAATAAAAGAAGAAAAAATAAGGATAGAGAGGAACGAGAAGCTAAAGAGATCTTCTGGAGAGTCACAGTCCGCAGCTACAGTTATCATGTTTTGGTTCATTTAAAGAACACTTGAATGACTCAGTCCCCACAGACATTTGGCAAAGAAACTTATCCTGTCCTCATGATATATTGAACAAATGACACATCCTATTTACTATTTCTTTTTTAAAAGTAACGAAGATCCTTTTACAAAAGAAGCACATTCCTTATAGACATCAAATGATGAGAGCTCCAGGTCTATACTCACGTATAACAGAGGAGTTGATCAATTGAGTCTTTCAGATGAGAGCTTCAGGTCTATACTTACGTATAACAAAGAAGATCATCAAATTGTGCCGATGAGAGCTCCAGGTCAGTACTACCGTACAGCAAAGGAGATCATCACTCCAGGTCAATGTTCACACATAGCAGAGGAGATAAGCACGAGGAAGAATACAGACAGGAGCTTCTTAGAAACAAAGAAGAACAAGCATATAGCTTTTGAGATAGGATGGCAAAGAAGAATAAGGATACTTTAGTTAAAAAATAAATCAATGCAGAAATATCACATTCTCAACCCATTTTGAACAAGGACTAAAAACTTTGTGAAGGCCAAAAATGTCAAGGAAATTATCCGAATCACCAAGTTTCTTATTCTGTTAGTTTAGCCACGAGATTACTGTCTACTTTGCTTTCTGGCTGAACCTATCAAGCATATCCCAACACAATACTATTGACTTCCTTCACATCATCCTTGTCAGCAAATTTTATTTAGGATAATTCTGCAATAGAGAACAAGAAGGAAACCATTTATTATTCTCCCCCGAAATTTCTACAAATCAACAAGATTGAAGAAATTTCAAAGTAAAGATTTTTTATATTATATATATATATATATATATATATATATATATATATATATATATATATATATATATATTATGTGAAATGAGAAAGAGCTATGGGGCTTACAAAAAGATGAAAAAGAAAAACAAAGAAGTATAAACAATATTCACATGACCTAGATTTAAAGAAAAATGGATATTAAAATGATATTAATCCTAGCATAGAGATCAATTCATAAAAACGAGGTTTATCAAATGTTTTAGTGAAAAGATCTACTTTTGGATTTTTAGTATCAATGGGAATAATATCAATAAAACCCTTATCCTGAGCATCACGGATTACATGAATCCGTGTCTTGATGTGCTTGGTTCAGGAATGATGGATAGGATTCTTTACGATGCCAATGGCTGCTTCGTTGTCACAGAACAACGGTGTGTGGAGAAAGTTGATGCCATAGTCAATCATCTGATGTTGTATCTAGAGCACTTGTGAGCAGCAGCTTGAAGCAGCAATGTACTCTGCCTCCCCCGTGGAAAGAGAGACAGTAGTCTGTTTCTTGCTCTGCCATGATACAAGACAATTTCCTAGGTACTGACATCCTCCAGTAACCGATTTTCTGTTTAACCTGCAACCATTTGAATCACTGTCAGAATAAGCATGTAAGTCAAAATTCCCACCATAAGGATACCAAAGCCCTAAACGAGAAGAGCCTTTAAGATAACGAAAAATCCGTTTGACTGCCTTTTCATGAGACTTCTTCAGGGCAGATTGGTATCGAGCACAGTATCCTACAGCAAAGGTTATGTCAGGATGGCTTGCTGTAGATACATAAGGGAACCGATCATAGATCTATAAAGATGAGGATCAACAGGTTTCCCATTCTCGTCTGGAGTGAGGCAAGTTTGAGCAGTGAATGGAGTGAGTTCAGAGAAGCATATCCATCTTGAATTTCTTTAAATGTCTTTAATATACTTTCCTGATGAATGATAATTCCCTCTGGTTTTTGTTCAACCTACAACCCAAGGAAAAAGCACATCTCCCCCATCATGCTCATTTCAAAATGGCTACACATAACTTCCTCAAACTCTCGACATAGCTTTGGATTGGTGGAGCCAAAAGTAATATCATCCACGTAGACTTACACAATCAGCATCTCACCATCCACTTCCTTCTTGAATAACTTCATATCAATGGTGCCATGAGAAAAACCATTGCTTAAAAGATACTGTGTTAGAGTCTCGTACCAGATCCGAGGAGCTTGATGAAGGCCATAAAGGGACTTATCAAGCTTGTAGACTTTGTCGGGGAAGTCGGGATCCTCAAACCCTGGTGGTTAACACATGTATATCTCTTCATCAATGTCTCCATAGAGAAATGCACATTTGATATCCATTTGATAGAATTTGAACTGCTTGTTGGCGGCATGAGCCAGAAAAATCCTAATAGCTTCAAGATAGGCTACGGGAGCAAAGACTTCTGAGTAATCAATCCCCTCTTCTTGAGCAAATCCCTGAACCACCAATCTTGACTTGTTTCTAACCACAATACCACGGTCATCGGGTTTGTTCTTGAACACCCATTTCATGCCTATTGGGCATTTGTTTGGTGGGAGATCAACCAGGGTCCACACCTTGAGCTTCCTGAATTGTTGTAGCTCCAATTGCATCGACTCAACCCAACAAGGATCCTAAAGGGCTGTATGAACATTCTTCGGTATGATTTGGGATATAATACAAGAGAATAGGCATACATTTATCAAACCAGATTGACTCCGCGTCCGCACTCCATCGGTAATGGAACCTATAATGTTATCATGGGGGTGGTCTTTCAAGGTTTTTAAATTAGTGGTTAAAGGTAGGGTATTTGAAGATGGTTGATTAGAGTCAACTAGTGATGTGGATGGAACAGGCTGAGATGAGGTAGATGTAGGTGACAAGGGAAGAGAAGCAGAAACAGGTGGAGGTGGAATGTCAAAGGATGATGAAGAAGATGCAATGTCAACAGATGTAACATTATCAGGTGATGAATAAGGAACAGGTTGAATAATAAGAGTAACGATGGGTAATGGATCTGGAGGAATGATGTTTGTTTGAACAGAAGAAGTGGATGCATCATCATCAAAAACTGGAAGATTAAATAAGTTTAAAACCATATTGGAGTCAAAGAACCATGCAGGTTCGGATCGACATCAGAGGAATTAGATTCCTGCCAATCAATATAGAAAGACTCTTGAACAATACGGGTTCTCTTCTATACACCCGATAAGCTTTCTAAGAGGATGAATAGCCAACAAAGTAACATTCATCAGACACAGCACCGAATTTCATATTTGTGCCTGGGTATTCAGTAAAGTGCACGAGCATCCGAATTGCCGAAAGAAATCAATCAAAGGCTTCCTCTTATGGAACAGTTCATATGGAGTCTTCATTTTGTCTTTGACGATCAACACCCTGTTAAGAAAATATGAAGCCCAATTCACTACCTCTGCTCAGAAGATGATGGGTAAAGAGGACTCAATCAGCATAGTACGAGCGGCTTCAATGAGGGTGCGATTCTTTCTTTCAGCAACACCATTTTGCTGAGGTGTTCTTGCTGCACTGAGCTATCTCAGAATACCTTTACCAGCACAGAACGAATCAAAAATTTGATTTCTAAATTCGGTACCATTGTCACTTCTAATAGCCATAACCTTCCTCATGCATATCATCTCAATAGAAAGAATCAACTTCTGCAGCTCCTCAGCAGCCTCTCCTTTATGGGAAAGAAATCACACCCAGGAATACCTGGAAAAATCATCTATAACCACAAGACAGAAAGATTTCTTAGCAATTGATTTAACGCTTATTTGGCCAAACAAATCAGTATGTAACAACTCGAGGGGATTAGATATGCTATTTTCAAGTTTTTGTTTATGAGGTTTCTTATGTTGTTTTCCTTTGGCATGTGCCAAACATTTCTCAATCACTAAAAAGTCTTTTAAAGGTAATCCCCTAACAAGATTGTTTTTAACTAATTTGTTTATATTTTTGAAATTAACATGACCCAATCTGCGATGCCATAGGAAAGACTCAGATGTGGAGGCTTTTGACAGAACACAGGTAACCGCAGACGTTGATTCTCTTGATGACATGTCAAGAAGATATGTGTCATTCTTTCTCGGAGCCCGCATAAGCACCATCTCCTCTGGAATATCAATCTCCGATTTCAGAAAGAGACATTCATTGGACTTGAACAAGACCGGAATATCCTTATCGCAAATCTGAGAGACACTCAACAGATTGAAAGCTAGCTCTGGCACATAATTCACTTTCTCCAGAGTAAGAGAGCCGTTGTTAACATCTCCATGGCCAATCATTTTTCCTCCTTTCTTGTCGCCGGCAAACGCGACATATCCTCCATTGATTATTCGATAATTTGTCAATAAATCCTTCAGCCCCGTCATGTGTCTAGAGCATCCACTATCAACATGCCATACACTATTTACAGCTTTAGTGGATGACTCCTGCAAGAATACAAAGGACAGATTAACCAGGTGAAACTGGAACCCATGATTGAACAACTTTAGGTTGTGGTGTAGATGATTTCTGGCAAAAGAAATTATTAACCAAATGGGTTAATATACTTCAAAATGAATTCCTGTTAACATGTATATGATGAAACTCTGGCAAAAGAAATTATTTTTAAAAGAATGATTATTTACATAAGATGATGAATTTTCATCTGAAGTACATGTGGTACTTGTACCACTTGTACTTGCATGAGATGATGACGTTACCCTTTCACTTGATGATGAAATATTAGTTGGGGTAAAAGATGGGACGGGGTGAGAAAAGAATTTTTCAAAACAATTACTTTTAATTTTCTCTTCATTCTTCACTGTAGAATCATTCACAACATCAACACAATCAAAGAAACATCATCATTACAATGCAAATTATCTAAAGAGTAAATAGAAACATCACTAGAACAAGATGAAACATTGTTTGAAATAGACTGTTTTGAAACAAAAACAGAACTTAAGCTAGATTTATGATCTAAAACAAAGTGCTGAGATTCAGGTGTGCTAAGACTATTGCATCCAAACCCGCTAGTCGGTCCATAACCATAGTATTCACGTACATGCTTAGTGTTCACACCTTCTAAACCTGCAGACATACTGTTAGTGTCTATTTTGATAAAATCATTAGAAGGATGCGGAACAGGCATAGGTGAATAACAGTAAGTGCTAGGAGGAGGATAAACATTAGCATCATCATAACCCAAACCTGTTTTAATCCTAGTCCCCCTTTGAGATTTGCATAAATCGTCATGTTTCATCCCAGATATTGTCCATTTATCATGCTTTGACTGAAGTTTGCTTGTTTCAAACTCAGCAAGTGCAACCCTTTCAGTCAAAGTATTAATTTCAACATTTCTTTCCAAAACGATTCTTTTTAAATGATCATTTTCTTTTAAAGCTTCATTTAATTTAACAAAATATTTGACTCGTTTATTTTAAGCTCTTCATTAATTCGTTTTAAGTCCTTTTCATTATCGATTAATAGACGATTTGCTTTATATACGCCAAATAGTCTTTTTTTGCATGCTGAAGAACACATATCCTGAATTACCTCATAAGGAAGTCCCATCACCACTTTTTCTGCTGCCAAAGCTTTCTCACATTGACACACCGGAGTACTCAGCTTGTTTCCTCGACAGTGGTGGCAGAATCATCTTTCTCATTGCTGTGCTCTGTGGTCTGGCTTCCTGCTCTCAACGCCTTCTCATCTTCCCCTTCTATCATAACCTCTGCCTTCAAATTTTCTTCTATAATCATCTTAACACACTTCTCACCCTCCTCAGTTTCATCAGCTTCACTTCTAAACTCTTTAAATGGATCAAATTCTTCCTCACTGTTCATCTTCTCCTTCTCTTCAATAATCTCAGCAACCAACGCTTGGTTAATTTCTTCTCTCGTCTCTTCAACTTCTGCACTCCAGTCAAAATTAGAGATCAAGGCTGTCTCTTTCTTCTGTTTCATTTCTTCTTTATCCCTGCTTAAGGCCAATCTTGGGACTCCTGAATTACTTGAATTAGTGAGAATCGACAGTGGACATTCTCGTTTGAAGTGCCCTAACTGTTTGCAATTAAAGCACCTCAGTTTGGATTTATCAAATCCTAATTCGGAGTTAGAGCTTTGACCTCTAAAATTCTTTCTACATGTTCTCTCCATAAATCTTCGGGCTCTTAGAGTCAACATCGCCATTTGCCACTAAATGTTTGTCTCTTCTAGATCATCAGGATCCACATGGTACATATCCTCCATTGTCATTCCTTTTCCTTTCAACTCTCCAGCCACTAATGCCTCATAGCTCTGTACGAACATGCCAAATAGAGCCATCGTTTCAGATGGAATTGACATTCCAGCATTTGCTTTCGAGTTAGCTTGATCTCTACTAGCATTAACACTACCACCAGAATGATCACTAGTATTCACTCCTCCTTGTCGTGATGCCTGCATTGGAGAGCTTGCAGCAGAAGAAAGTAATGCAGCATTCTAGTGAAACCAGATGAAGGCATCAAGGTCTGATTAAACTCCCTTCGTTTTATGTCTAACTCAAATGATTTAAGCTTATTAATGATGTCCATAATTTGTAGTCTGTGAAACCTCTTTCTTTCTTTAACATCCTCACCTGTAAACTCCACTGAGGTGGGAGAGAGTTTCTCATCATATTTCTTCAGCGTGCTCGAAACTGTCAGAAAACGATTTGTAAGATCGGTGAGACTCTCGTTCTTGTATCCCACAAAAGAGTTAAACTCCTTTCAGCTTGAATACTCTTATCTTTTACCAACTCATCATTTTTGTCATAGAACTCACAGAGAGCATCAAAAAGAGACTTAGCATTCTTGTGTTCAGTAAAACGATTGTAGATGTCTGGTGCCAGCATAGAGTTAAAGCTCTGAAGGCTTTCTGATCTCTGTCAATCAACTTTAGATCTCTTTCATTGAACGTAGCTGGGTCCTTGTTCTGAGAAACAACATCACCAACAGTAATGGTTGGTATGTGTGGACCAGAAATGATTGATTCCCATTGATTGTGATCAGTGTAGAAGAAAAAGGCTTTGAGACATCTCTTCCAATCTTCAAAATTGTCTCCGTTGATGAGTCTCGGGGGTCTGTTGGGTGCCACACTTTCAAGATCAGCAAGAGTGAGAGTAGTCATCTTAGACATGCTAGTTTCACAGAATGAACAGTAGTTTCGCTAGTAATTTCAGCAGCAATTTCGCTAGCCATAAGCTTGAAAATGCTTAGTTTCGCCGACAATTTCACACGAAACAAGCTTGAACTTTCGTTCAGAGGTAATTTCGACAGCAGTTTCTCTTGGAAGTTGAACACAAACAATGCTGAACTTTCGTTCAAAGTCTATACTTTCGCTGAGATGCTCGAAACAACCACAAAGTGTAAAACACTTGTAGTTTCGCTTGATGAAGATGACAGTTTCGCTGGAAGAACTCTAATTTCACCCGTTGAATCTGAAAAGCTTTTTGAACACGAAATCAATCTAAAATCACCCAAATCTCAATGAACTTGAGATCCGATGATTACCAAGGCTTTTCCAACCAATAACAAACAAAATTCAATCAAATTCCATATCAAATACACTCAAATTTGATCCGGAATTGATGAAATATTGATATTGAACATAAACAACCAAAACCTCAAATGATCAAGAGCACTATAGCTCTGATACCATTTTGTTGGTCCATTTGATCGAATTTCAGTACAGTTGATAGGTTGATTCGTTCAATATCAACAATAATAACAAACAACAAACACTATGATAAAGAAGAAGAATTCAAAAGTATTCAACATAAAGCAATTAATGAACCAATACAATAAAAGAACAAAGGCTCAATATATTTCTGTGAAAATTCCACCTACAATAGACACTTGCAACAAGAGTAAACGATTAGGGTTTTGCAAGGATGCCCAACAATTAATGAAGCAGAGATTCAGTCCCCACCTACACTCCTTTGAATGTTCCTTCCCGCACCTACCATACCGCTTAGTCCCCGTACCAGCCGACACTACCCTCCGGTCATCAATCCTTGCCTTCTTGTTGCTCGGGGTATAACCACCACGACCAAACCGCTTCCCATTCCAGTTCATATCACCACCACCCTTTTTGTTCACCTCCGCCATTGCCACTTCATCTCTCTCATCATATAACCTCCCTGTCAGATCAACCACCAACCTAAACTTACTAGGCCGGACGGCGATCAGTGTCTGTGGCTATCTGCCGGCAAACCCTGGATATACCTCTTAATCTTCCTTGACATCGGTGTCACCTGTTCTGGCACCAGCCTTGCCATCTCATTGAACTTAGTCGAGTATTGCTGGTGTGTTATGGTTCCCGCCTCCAACTGTAGGAACTCTCTCTAAATCTTGTCAAGCTCCCTATGAGGAAAAAAATCCTCAATCACCATCTTCTTCAATTCACTCCACCTCATCCTCCCAACAGCCCTGCTACCCTCAGCCTGGACAATATTTTCCCACCAGTATAAGGCCAAGTCAACATATGAGTGGATATCAAACTTCACCTTCTAATCCTCTTGGCACTGACTGATATCGAGCACCGCCTCTATTTCCCTCACCCATCGGTGAACAGCAGTAGCATTACCATTCCTATCAAAAGTTGGGGGCTTGCATCTCTGGAATGCCCCATAACTACATCCTTTGGTAGTTTCCTGTATCGCGGGCTCTGTAGGAGCCGTCTCAGCAGCCTTAGCCTTGTTCCGGGTGACACGTGGCCTAGCACCACGACCACCCTGCACAACTCCTCGAGAAACCTTCGAAGATCTACCACCCGCCATCTTCTAAACATAATAAGATTCAAACACCAACACGGTCATTCAAGGTAATAGCTCAGATTATGTCAAGTATAGTAAGTCCCTAATTACAGTGGCCAGTTGTGATTAGCCACTTACTTTACTCTTCATCCCCCAAGCATTGCCTATTATGACTACATCAGTATCCAAATATACTAAGAGCAGATAAATCAGATAGCACGCACACATAATGCCGGTTAACCTTAAGAAAGTAAATTACCTGATGGCACGTAGCTACTTGGGCTGGAATACCTTCATTCGGTCCCATTCTCAGTTTAAGTTTAGGTTTTGAAAATATTTACCCATTTCTTTTAAACTTTGGCTCTGATGCCAACTTGTAAGGCCCAGTTCTCGGGAACCCCACAGTTGGTCAATCACAACCTTATTTATATCAAAACATATTAAGATTTATTAAGTAAATTAAATATTGTAGCGGAATAATTCATCCAAAGCCATTTCAAGCTTTAATAAATATATTTGCCAAGTAATACATCGCCGTTTAAAAGATTACAAAATATCACTTAGTTGTATTACAAAACAACATCATTATTATTGCTTGAGATGGATGCCAGTCTTGCCCGCCAAGTATCTACACCCTCATGCCATCCTCAACAACAAACTACCTGCCAACAGAAAATGCATAGAAGTCAGCGTTGCTGAGTGAGTTGTAGTTTTATAATATAAAATACTTTACCTTTAGTAAAAACCTTTCTGTTGGTCCATTTGATCGAATATCAGTACACTTGTGGGTTGATTGGTTCAATATCAACAATAATGCCAAACAACAAACACATTGATGAAGAAGAATAACCAAAATTATTCAATCATAAAGCAATAATGATCCAATACATTAAAAGGTAACAAAGCTCAATATATTTCTGTGAAGAACCAGCTTACAAAGAGACTTGCAACAATGATAAACGTTTAGGGTTTTTGCAAGGATTGTCCACAAAGAACAAGATCAAACAATATATATAGTAGGTATAGAAACTGTCAGCGAAACTATTCTGCCACTGACACAGTTTCGCCCGGCAGAGCCTGACAGTTTCGCCGGGTGAAACTAGCAGCTTGCTATGAGCGAAACTACAGTTTCGAACTTTTATTATTATCTTTCACTTTCCTTGCAAGTTTCAGTTTCTTGCAAGAATTTACATTCATTCATTATGTTCCACTTCATTAACGACGTCTTTCACTTTCATTTTATAATACTTTATGTACAAGAGTATTAACACACCACGTACAGTCAAGTAATAATACATAATAGGGAACATCAATAACAGGCCACAAACATGCATAACATGAACAAAAATAAACCCACCAAAACATTACAGAGCTTAACCCTAAATTTCTATTTCCCAAATTTCAAAAAAATTCTAAGGCAACTTAGGCGCATGAGCACTATGTGGGCGTCTGGGCACTATGCAGGTGCACAGACAGTTGGGTGCATAGGAGCACTTGGGTGCATGGGGAAAAACATAGGCGCATGGGTACTATGCAGGCGCATGAGTACTATGCAGGCGCATGGGAAAACTTAGGCGCATGAGCAAACACTTAGGCGTATGTGCAAAAAAACTGAGGCACATGGGAACTATGCAGGCACACGAGTACTATGCAGGCGCATGGGTACTTGGGAGCATGGGAAAAATTAGGCGCATGAGCAAACACTTAGGCATATGGGCAAAAAAACTTAGGCGCATGGGAACTATGCAGGCGCACAAGTACTATGCAGGCGCATGGGTACTTGGGCGCATGGGAAACTTAGGCGCATGGGCAAACATGGGCGCATGGGCAAACATGGGCGCATGGGGAGTTTGGGCACATGAGTACTTGCCAGTTCTAACTTATACTAATTTCAGTTCCCAATCATCATACTAACGTATTCTTAGCCCAAATCTAGCATATTCAGCACTTCGAACAAGCATACACCCACAATATTCAGTCAAACATTCACAAACACACATACCCACAAAAAAACAGGGGAACACATATGGTTCCGACATACTAAAAGTTGTAAACTGATAATTTATATGCATTTTAGCCCCAAAACAGGTTTAAAACAGAAAAAACCAGGAATCTAGAACTCACCTACAACAGCTTTTAAGTAAAACTCCTCCAAACTCGAGAGCACTTGGAGTTCAAACACCTAAAGACACCAAAAACACCCAACCTAACATAGAGTAACACATAAGACTCTATTCACAAGCTGAAAATTCAACTGAAACCGAAGAAAACACACAAAAAATTACCTTCTAGGCGATCTTCTTCTTCTCTCTAAAAACCGATGGAAGCTCTCTATTCTTTTACTTTTGAAGTCGAAGCAGTTGGTGAGCAGGAAGAGTGGGCGGCCATGCCAACCTTTCAAACATCATAATAATAAAGTTTGCCTCTTGCACAACTTTAACCCCTCAACTTGGGTTATTTCACCTTTATTTCTTTATTCTTCTCTTTTCTTTTCTTTTAAAATTTCCGGGTGTTATATAGGGTTAAAGCGTGATGTGGTGGAATATGTGAGTAAGTGTCTGACTTGCTTACAAGTAAAGGCTAAACATCAGAAACCCTATGGGATGATCCAGCCCTTGGATATCCTAAGTGGAAGTGGGAACACCTTTTGATGGACTTTATCACCAAGTTGCCTCGCATGACAATAGGATTTGATACCATTTGGGTTATGGTGGACCGACTAACGAATAGTGCTCTCTTCCTACCAATTCGGGAGAAGTTTTCATCTGAAAGGTTGGTAGAGTTGTTTATCTAAGAGATAGTGGCTCATCATGGTGTGTCGGTGTCCATTGTTTCTAACAAACACTCGGTTTACATCAATGTTTTTGGCAAGATTTCATGAAGTATATGAACGAATCTGCATATTAGCACAGCTTACCACCTTAACTGATGATCAATCAAAAGGACCATTCAAACATTAGAGCACATGCTCGGGACATGCATTATTGATTTTGGTGGAAGTTGGGATGAGCACTTACCGTTAGTAGAGTTCTCTTACAACAAGAGTCTTATGCTGATTTTGGTGGAAGTTGGGATGAGCACTTACAGTATTGGCATGCCACCATTCGAGATGCTATATCGTGAAAGGTAGAATAGTGTGGAACAACCCGTAGCTATCCCGGATCAGAAGGAGAAACAGTTAAAGAATAAAGTACTTAGTCAAGTCAAGATGCTATGGAATCATTGTAATGGATTAGTAGCTAGTTGGGAATCAGAAGAAGAGATAAGACAACACTACCCAAATCTATTTAAGGAATAACAGGTTTGGGGGACAAAACCAATATAAGGGGGGTACACTTGAAACAACCGAAAATCCTTAAAAGGAGGGAAAGAAAGAAAGGAGGTATTTTAAATAAAATGATGGGTCTAAAGTGGGCAAAAGAAAAATATTCTTATGTGTGGGTATAAAAGGGGAAGGAGCACCCCTTCCCTAATTCTAGAGAGAGAATGTTGAAGAATCCATCAAAGGTATGATTTTTATGGTGCTTTCTATAAGATCTAAGATAGATCTAAACTCCCAAGTCGTTTTACATGTTTCCATGTGTAAAGTTTGAATCTTTACGTGTGCATGTGTGTAGATCTCAAGTTCAACCTTTGGTTCTAGGGTTTTTGCTTAAATGCTTGATAAGGTGAGTTCTACATCCCCTCGTTTACATGTTTTCTACCATTTGGGGCTGGTATGCAAGCTAAAAATGATTATTTTTTATAAACCTATGTTTTTCTCTGATAAAGGAGACATTTCTATGAAAAATATCTTTTTAACAGATCCATAATGATGTTTGTTGCATGATATGTTCTAGTTATGACCCGAGCTTATGGAGGACTAGATCTATCGGTTAAGGTCATGCACAATCGATTATGTCATCAAATTCATATGTTTGAAATTGGACAGAAGGTTTACTCACCCGCATTAGTTTACAATTCCCCCATATTTGTTAACTAGCCTTATTTTGACTAAGTGCTTGGTCATCCATATTAGTTTACTGTTACCCATATTAGTTCATTGTTACGCACATTAGTTCACTGTTACCAGGCATTAGTTCACTTCTACCCGCATTAATTAACTTTTACCCGCATTAGTTCACTGTTACCCGATTAGTTCACTGTTACCCATATTATTTACTATTACCCACACTAGTTACTGTTACACTCGTTAGTACACTTTACCCACATTAGATGACACTTAGGTCATTTCATCAGAGTTAATGTTATAATTCTATTAATACGATTTATATGTGGATACTGTATGAATAATATTTAATGTTCCATGCTATATGATGATAATGATAAAGGGTACCTTATAAGTATTGTCTATAATTAAAATGAACATTAATGAATAAAAATATGGTAGTGGAACATAATGAATGCTACCCGGACCCGTATGATGATGAAAGTCTTGCAAGCAAAATTATATGGAGGTGCACGATCATGTTGTTGTTAGCTCAACTGATGTGCGGCTATTTTAATCCGTAGGATGCACATCTAGGGTCTAATCCTTGAGATTAACCAATGAAATGAATGGACCTTATTCATGAGCAGGCTTCATGCCTAGCAGTGTGGGTTAACTGTTAGGGGTTAGCTACCACTTCTATGTTGTACTGGCAGGGGTTCGGCATTCGTTGCCAACCACATGATGTAGGCTCTTGCCTTGTGCAATCCTAGTAATGAAAGAGGAAAGAGAACGACAGAAAGAAAGAAAGATAATGAATATGTTAAGCCAATTGGCTATTATGTATGGTGAATATGTGTTCAATAAAAGAAATTTCAATAGTATTTTTTTATATTATTATAAAACTAGAACTCGCTCGGCAACACTGACTTTGCATGCATATGAGTAGGGATGAGCTTGGTACCATACCTGTACCAAACCGGTACCGGTACCAAAAGTACACGGTCCTGAATTTTATAAAAAATGAGTACTGATACCAATACCAATTTTGGTATATGCGTACAGGTACCGGTACCGGTATTTAGGTACCCGATACCTCTTTTGTACTTGTTAGCTCCACAACATTATTTTTTAGGCTTGCTGCATGGTGCATGTTTGGTTACGGTACCCAATACCTATTTTTGTACCCGTTACCCACTACATGTTTGGTACCTGATACCTCTAAAAGTTTATAATAACTAAACAAAAATAAAATATTAAAAATGCATCCACATGTTAACAAAAATAGTGCATAGATTTGACTACGCATTCTAAAGAACAATAATTCCACATGCTTACCACTCATCAGTTGTGAAGCAACACTGACCCAAAAAAATAGTAAATTGTTTTTGCTTCATGCTGATGAGTTTAACGCCAAACAAATAAACAACAATAAGATAAATACCAAAACCAAAAGTTTCAAAATACCAAAGAAAGTTAATTTTTGATTTGATCACTATATTTTCCATCCTTTTTCAAAATAGGCTATTCGTATTCAGGTACTATCGGGATTATACGAGACTTTTAGGTAAAGTACCGGTAGCTGTACCGGCCAATACCGATCCCGAAATATAAGAAAATCAAGTACCTGTAACATATTTTCGGTACCAGCTGGGTACCGGTACCAGTACGGTACGGGTACCATTACGGGTACGGGATACCAAATGCTCATCCCTACATATCAGTTGGTAGGGAATGATGCTGCTAAGGATAGTATGGGAGAATGAAACTACTCAGCAATGGGAGTCTGGCATCCACTCATTTAAACTTATGTTTTAATTTGTAAAAAATAACATTAATGTTTTCAATTCTAGAACAACATGTAATTTGACAACCTATCTCTGGATGTGATGAATCACCTAAAGTATTCCGCTACAATGTTTCATACATCAACATATTCTATTATGTATTGTGCTATGAATGACTAGCTATAAGGTTTCCTAGGAATGGGGCCTTACAGAATTTCTAGCACAATCAATTAGCATGATTAATCATGGATGAAAAATTGAAAAAAATAGAATAATTGATTAATTTATTGACCCATCAGTTTTTCAAAATATTAAAATAAAAACATTAAAATATAATGCCACAATACAAGAAGATGTCTTACATTTCAAATATCAATATGTCTAAAGTAATAGAAAAATCAAGAAAAATCCCAAAAAGAAGTTTTCATTTGAATAATATAAAATATACCTAATATAACATGTGAATGATATTACTTCGGTCGGTATGTCATTCACAATGCATTTCTAAATTCATTAAAGACTGACGTGCCTTATTTGATGTATGGGTAGGTTTAGCTTATGTTTTCATGGTGTAGCCATCATCTTAGGGTATGGGTAAGTATTAGCGTATTCAAGTGGGTGTGTGTGTGTGGTTACTTAAATACACCGGGTAATGATATTTTATGAATCTTATTCACCTACATTAATTTCTCCTTTGTTTTACTAATTAAAGACCTAGAGTATACAGGGCATAAAGTCCTGATAAAAAAGGTTTCTAATGGGAACACATCCCGAAGAGAATGAAATAATAAAGTCTACCTTGGACTATATTCTCAAGTGAATAAGTTAAAAGAATCCCAAAGTGAATCACCTCCGAAATGGAGTAAATTAATAATGATCAAAGTATAATAATCCCAAAGAGGATCCTCTATCCATAACAAATAAAAATTCATAATCTAAATGACTTGGTTATCTGAGATGTGACTGAGTCCTAACATGAATTTCATGCGTGTGGTTAATTATTCTATGTTTCTAAGTAAGAGGTACATAGAGAATAGTTATTTAACTGAAAACATGAGATATATCATAAATTATAAAAAACAAAAACCAGTGCATGAATTTAAAAGGACAAACGTACCTACAATAAATATGTGTGTGAACTTGTCTTTTTTACTAACTTTGCTTGCATTTGTGAAGGGAAAATTGATATGATCTCATGGAAGGTATCTTTCTATATTTATGTGCAAATAATATAATAAAAAATTAGAAAATTATTTTTGGCTTATCTGTTTTTGATTTTACCAATATGCGAATGACGAAACACCTATACGGTTAAGTGTTGTTCACCCGCGTTCACTATTGCGATGAACATTGCCAATTGCGGGGTAACAATGTCGTATATTGAAAAATAAAATTTTATAAATGTTAAGACATAGTTAATGTGTATAGACAAATGCAAAGCACAATACTTTCATACTAATCTATAAATATTTAACTAATGCTTGCAATTTTTAATGCGGGCAACTATGAACAACAAATTTGATAGCACTATTCATAGCATTTGTCTTATTAGAAATTCAAAAGTGTGCATTCGTATTGACAAATACGGGTTATAGTAACAAATATGCACAAGTTTATCAACATTTATTTATGCATTTAACAGTATACAAATACGGCTACAGTACCCTTAGTAAAATCAAAATTTTACATCCGCAATTGCTTGGAACACTTGTATAATTTGAAAATAACGTCATCTGCCTATATAAACTAAAATTAGAGGCACATTTAATATTTTTAAATTCAGTTTGTGTACTCTATAGTACGAAGAATATGTTCTTGCTATCATCATCTAATCGAGTCAGAATCTATCTTCCATCTTATTTTGATTACTTGACCAAGTATATCAATCATAAGGTGAATTGACCGGTTCCAAATCCGAATCTGAGTTGATGTGACTCAACTAGGATCAAATATGATGATTAAGGCAGTGATTGTGTAGCGGAAATATAAAATCACAGATCATAAATGCTGAAAAATATTAATAAATGCTTTGTATATTGATATTGATGAACAAAATACAAAGTGTGCTAGGGTTTGTAGCACAAAAAACTTCTGTCTTCTTATATTTAGTGTATACTATTATATTTATAGGTAGATACAATGTCTGTACAAAATGACTAAACTACCCTAACAACTATACATCAGAATGCAAGTCTAAGTACAAAATAACCATCTGCTTTTGTGTTGTACATTCGCATTAGTTTATGCGGATGTATTGGTCTTCATCAACATTTTTTATGTTAAGCATTCACATTAAGTATGTCAATCGCATTAACTACTATAGAAGAACAAATACTTGTCAGTATTTGATTTTGCTTATCTGCATTAGTAAATACGGATGAACAAATACTTAGCCTTATTTGTTTTTGATTATTTAGTAAATGCGGATGAACAAATACTCAGCCGTATTTGTTCTTGCTCATCCGCATTGACGCTGATACTTGTCTTTTTCTTCTGTTTTTCTACACTGGCATTAGTTCTTTGTCTTAGAGATTCTTCCAACCAGAACAACCTTTAATCACCTTTTGAATTGGCATGTAGATCCTTTTAGGGTTTAACAATACTCCCCGTATGAATTATACAGCCAATGTACTTCAAGGGTTTGATGGTGATGGAGGTTGTGAAGATTCTGGTGGTTCTTCTTTCACTTCTTAGGGAAAGTTGGCATCATCCCTAAACTGTAGACACTGTCTCAACCATTTGTTCAGAGATAACTAAGGTATGATCATTAGATCCTTCAAGATATGGTCCTCTCACCATCCACTTCATTTACTTCAGTAGTTCCCTAAAATGACCTGATGAGGTTCTCATAGATAATGGGTCTAACAGTGATGGCATGTGCTATTCTTGTTATGGAAATAATTCTGATCATGTCTCTTAAACCCTCAATTTCTAGCACATCAAGATCAAGATATCCAGTAACATTGTGGAGTTTGCTACATATAAGATTTTCCATAAATCTGAAATAAAGACAAATGTGTTAGTAATGTAACATCACATATCAAATTGTATAACCAAGAACAGGTTTGACTTTCTCTGTTTGACTTTCATAGGTCAAAATTGAGAGTTCAAAGACACCATTTTATAGCAATTTGACCTATATTGGATTTTAGGTGTTAACCATTTGTGTTATGATTTTATGATGATTTTCAATCATATGAACTATTTTAAACATCTTATAACACTGAAACATTGGATTTGAGTTCAACATTTTATGTCTTGTTTTCCCTTGATCATCGTGGTTAACCTAGGGTTTCTGAATCGATTGTTACTTGATGTAAACATAAAAATCAGTTTCATTGAACTTGAAAATGTTATTGAAATTCATTGTTCATGGTTAATTTTGATGTTACTAAACCTATGTTGAAATGTTAATCACTGGTTCGGTATTCGATGTACGCAAATCCTCTGAGAATCACCTTGTTTCGATACTACTTGTATTAAGAATCGAAATATGGATGAAATGAGGTTGGATGAACAAACAAAACACATGGTTTGTGATGATTTGAGTGGTTGATGATGAACAGTCAGAAAAACGCTCGTCGCACTTTGGTTCTCTAAAATTTAAAAAGTATTCAATGAGTCTGATTAAAGCGTTTAAATAGTCAACCGACTGAATTTCTTAAACTTTGCAAGAGAATGAACAAATGCGGAAAATTTTAGTTTTACACTGTAGCAAATGCGGAAGAAATTTTAACTTGTTCCCATTTGTGTACTGTAGCAAATGCGGAAGAAGTTTAATTTGTCCACATTTGTATACTGTAACTCGTATTTCCTTTCCTTATTAACTGAGATTCAAGCACTTGTTTTATTTTTGTTACAAATACATAACACTATCATCTACATTGGCCATGCCATCCACATTAAGGAAATGTGAATGCACAAAAACATATCCGCATTGTGAAATGCGGAAGAACAAAAATTTGTCCGTATAAGTGTTTTGCCTTGGTGCATTATGGAGACATTGTTAAATGAAATTGTTTTTCATCTTGGAGAAAAATATGGCTGACTTAACATATTCACGTTAGTTTCACTTGGTTTTTCTTGCCCAAAACTATTACCCGCATTGTTAAATGCCTGGGCTACCTTCACCCGCATTAACCAACACTGTTAACTGCATTAAAGTTTGAACTTAATCAAAAATTAATGTTTTTGTTGTGAACAGTTTTGACTGTTTTTGCACTGTTGCTTTGACTTTTATGAAGTTTGACTGTGCATGATTGTCAATTCTTGCTTGGATTTAATTGAACACCCTGTGTTATACAAATTTCCTAGATTTGACTGATCTTGAACTTTTGTGCTTCCAAAGGTCTGCATACACTGAGATACTATAGAATAACTTCCACACCATCACAACCATTTTTCTGATTTTATATTTTCAAGAAAAGAAACAACTGTACAACATAATTAAAATATTTTTGAGATTTTCCAAAAGTTTTTTTATGTTTTTGTGAATATTTTCATAAAATTTTAATTACTCCCCCTAAAGTTTATATCCATATGGGATAAAAACTTTAAATATTTTAAAATTTAGAATATTAAAAGGAAAATGTTTTCATAATTTTTGATTTTCTTATCTGTACCTGAAGTAAAAGTATACCATAGTTGGCATCATATAATTCTTACCTTTCACAAATGCAAGAAATTGTTAGTAAAATTGACATAATTATGAACATATTGATTATGTTTGTCCTCTTAAACTCATGCTTGGTTATATTTAATGCTTGTGATCTTTATCATGTTTTGAGTGGTATAATATATTCAACATGTACCTCACACTCAAAAGCATGTCAAGATCAACCACCCTAATGAAATGCATGATAGAACTTCTTAACAACTTACATGACCAGGTTGTTTAAATTAAAAAATCTCATTTTGTTTGGGAAAGGGGATCCTCATTGAGATTTTTTTACTTTGATCCTTATATTTATTTGATCCTTATTGGGATTCTCTTTGCACTTCACTTTGGAAGGTGACCCTCTTTGGGGTTCTATTTATTTTATTAATTCATCCATTTTGGATGTGTTCCACATTAGAATCTTTTTGGATCATGACATCAACACTTTGTGCCAGTTTGTCCAGGTCTTTACATAGCAAAACAGACGAGAAACTGATGTGGGTGAATGAGATTCATAAAGCATTATTACTTAGTGTGTTTAGGTTACTACACACACACACACACTTGGATAAGCTAATACTTACTCACACCCTGAGATGATGGTATCACAGTTGAATATGAGCTTTAGTTCATCACAACATGTATCTTCTTTTCCAAGTTAAGCCTGCCTCCATATCAGATAAGTCATCTCAGTCTTTCAAGAATTTGAAATAAGCCCTGAGAATGATATAACGACTGTAATTATATCATCTCCCATGGAGTACATTTCATATTCTTCAACAAAAATAACTTCTCTTTATAGTTTTATAATTTTTGAATGTTTTGCAAATTACTCAAGGTTAATCATGCCAATTGATTGAACTAAGAATTCAAACCGACTAGGGTCAAATGCCTTAGTGAACAAATCAACGAATTGATTGTCCGTATGAACCTGTATCAACTTGATTAAACCTTTTTCAGTACTGTCCCTCAAGAAGTGATATTTAATTTCAATATGTTTAGTTTTTGAGTGCTAAACTGGATTGTTTGTTATGAACATGGTTGTTGTGTTGTCAATGTGAATTGAAGAGTGCAAAAATTTATAACCATAATCAAGCATCTGGTTTTGAATCCAAATAAGTTGAGAGAAACAAGCGGATGTTGCTATGTACTCAGCTTCTACTATGGAAACAGACAAGTTTGTCTGCTTCTTGCACTACCAGGAAACCAGTATAGGACCAAGAAATTGACAACCCCCAGAAGTGGACTTCTAATTGAAGCTGCATCCCCCGTAGTCACTGTCTATGTAGGCATAGAGGATGAAGTCTCCCTCTTTTGGATACCATAATCTAAGTGCAGTTTGCCCTTGAGATATCTGAATATCCTTTTTACAACATTTACATGTGATTCCTTGGGATCTGCGTGATATCTAGCACAAACGCATACACCAAACATTATGTCAGGTCTACTTGCTATAAGATACATGAGTGACCCTATCATTGATTGATAGTGAGTCTGATCCACTGATTTGCCATATGAGTCCGGATATATCTTCATTTTTGTATCAACAAGAGTTCTGATAGACTGACAATCCACAAAATGAAATTTCTTCAACATGTTTTCCATGTATTTTGATTGATTGATGAAGATTCCATTTGTTGTTTGTTGTATTTGCACCCTAAGAAAATGTAAGCACCCCTATTGCAATCATCTGGAACTTGGAATGCATAAGGTCTTCAAATTCCTTGTAAAGTTGTTTGTTTGTTGATCCAAAATGATATCATCCATGTAGATCTAGACTAGCAACATTTCTTGTCCTTTTCTTTTTGTGAACAAAGTCTGATCATCTTTCCTCTCTCGTACCCGTGTGCAAGAAGGAAAGAAGATAGAGTCTCGTACCACTTTCGCGGGGCTTGATGTAGACCATACAAAGCTTTGTCAAGCTTGTACATCCTGTGAGGGAAATCCGGGTCCTCAAAGCCTGGTGGTTGACTCACGTAGACTTCATTAGAGATTTTGCGATAAAGAAATGTACACTTTACATCCATTTGATACACTGTGAAATTCATGGATGAAGAGTAAGCAAGAAAAAGTTTGAAGGCTTTAATTCTGGCAACAGGTGCAAACACCTCATCATAATCTATTCCTTCTTCTTGGGTGTATCCTTGTGCAACTAATATTGCTTTGTTTCTGATAACAATTCCCCTGTCATCAGCCTTGTTTCTGTATAACCATCTGGTACCGATAGGGTATTGTCCTTCGGGAAGGTCTACCAGCTGCCATACTTCTTGTTTCTTGAACTGAAGTAATTATTCTTGCTTTGACTCTTTAATGTTCTTGGGCACAGTTTGACATAGACAGCAAGAAAACAGATAGGTGTTTGCAATACTTGACTTGCTTCTTATCACCCGCTCATTTATTTCACCAATGATGCTAGACACTAGATGATCCTTATGTATCCTAGTGGTTGGAAATGAGTCACCAGCAATTGATACATCAAGGTTGGAGACATTCAAATCATCTAGGTGAGAGGCAATAGAGAATTATGAAAGAAATCAAAGGCTTCATCAGCTTCAGCTTAAGCATCAGCAACACTTTGAAGACTTTAATCATTTGCATTCTCTATGTTTCAACTAGTGAAGTAGCTGGTTCTGGATTTCTAACTTCAGTAGACGGTTCTGCTGAAGGAGTTGGCAGTGTACTAAGACCAGCCTATGTTGAGACACTCTGATTTTGCACTTCTTTTCTACAAGGATTAGCTTGCAATTGAACTTCTTCATCAGATTGATTAGCAGAAGATGGAGGAATCATTGGAAAGTCACTGCTTCTCTCTACCATTTCAGAGATCCAAGTGATTGTAGATTACCTACATTAGACAAGTGGAACTGATCAAAAGATCTTGTAAAAGAGTCAATATCAAACAACCAATAAGAACCGTTCATTTACTTAGGAAAGGAGTGCTTATTGAATTAAACATTTTATTATTTCATCAATAATGTTTAATCTAGAATTAAACACTCTGAAAGCCTTTGACTGAGGAATAACCTACAAAGAATCCCTCATCAGACTTAGGAGCAAACTTTCCTAAATGGTATCGGGTGTTTAATATTGAGGCAGGACAACCAAATGACTTGAAAAATCAAATAAATGGTTTTCTATGAAAAAATAGTTCATAAGGTGTTCTATTGCTTTCTTTAACTATCAAAGTTCGACTTTGCACATAAAACAATGTGTTGACCGCTTCGGCCCAAAAGGTAATTGTAGCCTAGCATCGACTAGCATTGTTCTTGCTAATTCAATTAGTGTTTTGTTTCTCCTTTCAGCTACACCATTTTGTTAAGGAGTTCTAGCTGCACTGAATTGATGAGCAATGCCTTTGTGTGTGCAAAATGAACTTAGATTTTCATTTTTAAACCCTGTCCCATTATCACTTCTGATTGATTTTACTTTTTATCAAGTTGATTTTGAATTTTAATGATAAATCTTTTATGAAGTAGAAAGAAGACTCATGTGAATCGTGAAAAGTCATCAATGATTACCAAGCAATACTGTTTCTTGCCAATACTCATGACATGAGTTGGTCCAAAGAGAACCACATGAAGTAACTGCAATGGAGTATTATTTGTGTTCATAAGCTTAGGTTTATGTGAAGATTTATGTTGTTTCCTTTTGAGACATGAAGAACAGTGATCAATAAAATGAAATTCCTTTTGAGGTAAACCAATTACATGATTTCATTTTACCAATCTGTTCATGTTTTTGAAATTTGTGTGTCCCAAACGTCTATGCCAAATTTGTGACTCATCAAATGATGCTTTAGAGAAAAGACATGTTTCTTCTATAGATTTTACAGAATTAAGGTTCAAGACATAGGTGTTATTATTTCTCGGAATCTTCAAGACAACCCATTCTTCAGGAATTTGAAATCCTGGTTTCAGAATGTAACAATGGGGGTCTGTGAAGTGAGTGGAATATTTATTTATTGTCATAGATCTGAGACACGCTGAGGATTTTGAAATTCAATTGCTCACAGTAGTTTACTTTGTCAAAGCTCAGCAATCCATTTGTTACAGACCCTTCTCCAGTAATTCTGCCACCTTGTGAGTTTCCACCAAATGCTACACTAGTTCCTTTTATATGCTTGAAGTCATGAAGGAGGGAACTGTCTCCGATCATGT
This sequence comes from Flaveria sonorensis, assembly GCA_025506505.1. Lineage (NCBI taxonomy): Eukaryota > Viridiplantae > Streptophyta > Magnoliopsida > Asterales > Asteraceae > Flaveria > Flaveria sonorensis. Next base: position 36,544 of record JACCIY010000982.1, read on the forward strand.
GTCGGGAGCATCCACTGTCCATATACCATAAGTTGTTGGACCTGTGTGGACTACCCTACAAGAATAAAAAGAACTAGTTAGAAAGTGGAACCCAAGCCATGATGGTCTTGCGTTGCCCGTATCAATCAGTTACTGTAACCATTTGATGTTTGCCTCTAAGTTGTGATTTAGAGGTTAATGCTTTCTATTCATCAAACTTTGGTTTAGCAAATCTTGTTTGAATCTTTTCAGAAAATATTTTTTCTTTGATGTATGAAGAATTTCTGTGTAGTCCTTTTCAATTGTATTTGATAAATTTCAACCGAGCTGTCTGAAGAGAAATCAAAATTTTCATCCCTATTTGTATGTAGAAATTGGGCTCGTTTTTGATTTTTAGAAATAACTTTTGTTTTATATCTTTAATGAGAATTAAGTGATTGTTTCATATTATTGTTAAGATTCCTTTTGCACTCTTTGACAGTCATTAATCATAGAAACATCATCAGAATTTGAAACCCCTGTTTGTTTAAAGAGTGATTGACTTATATGTTTGGCCATGTTGGTTGATATTGGTGAGATAGGCTTGTTTTGTGGAACTCTCAAGCCTTTTTGATTAAAGAAACAATCAGATGTATTGTGATTTGTCATATCACAGACAGAACAATGCTTGTTGAAATAGCAATTTTTTGTTGAATGATTGTTCATGTCGCAGATAGAGCAATATTGATTAAAATAACACTCATCTGTGTTATGATTAGACATGTCATAAATATCACAATACATTTGTTTGTCTTTTGATTTTAATGTGGAGGCTTCATGTGATTTAATAGATATTAGATTAGCCTCGAATTTTGTTTTTCATAAAGAAGTAAATTCAGCCTTCTTAATTTTTGTAGATTGTTTCACAATTCTACTTTGCTTGGTCTTTGGAGACTGCTTTTGCTTCCTTTTTCCCTTACTTAACTCCTTTTCAAATTGGTCTACATCTTTTTTTTTGAAATGTCAAACCGACCCCCTGTTTGACTTTGTCGAGAGATTGTTTAGTTTTTACTTTGATTTTTGAACCATGGGAGATTTTCCTTTGGATGATGGAGATGCTATTTCTTTGCTTTTGGATTTTGTGAAACCTTTTCTAATTTGCTTGAATTTTTAGGATATTTATCTCACTATCAGATCTGCCTTTAGTAGAGGATTTCATTGGTACTTCAGCATTCTTCACCACCTTAAGTTTTCAGGAATGAATTTCACAAATGGTACAAGGCTTTTGATAGGGTGTTTGGTTTCTTGGCAACTACAGGTTGTCTGAGCACTATTTGATCTTGATTAGGTGACCTAACTTGATTTTACCCTCATTGGTTTCAATATAAACACTCGATTTGTTTTGAAGATTAGTTATTTGTGAAATCATTGTTTGAGTTTCAATAACTTTAGGTTCATTTGAATCAGAATGAGTGAGTGCCTCAGGCATAATCGTATAGTTGTCATTGTATGGAGGTGGACAAGAATTGTATCCGATCCTAGTCATATCGTTTGGCTCTTTCTGTGAGTCAAGTAACACTTGCAGCTTAGCAGCAGAGAATTGAAACTTTTCAAGTTTCACTTCCATAGCCTATTGCTCACTTTGGTTTTTGTTAACAATTCAGTTAGCTTCTCATTCTCAGCTGCAAGTGTACTTTTCACCATGGAGTTTTTCAATATCTGAAAAGTGATTTGATTTTAACTTCAAAACTTTTCATCTCTTGTTTTAACATTTCAGATTGACCTTTTCTTTTTGATTTTAAGAGCTGACTTGTGATTATGTCTCTGTATCACTATACTCTTGAATACATTTATCACTATAGAGATTGGATTTTTACCTCAGTTGGCATTGGAATTGGACCATCATTAATATGAGCCATGAGAGCATGATTCTAAATTGAGGCTTGACATCCTCTTCATATAGTCTCTAGTCACAAACTCCATCTTGTCTTGATGAAAGTGCATTATAGGTTGGTTGGTTGCTTCCCTGAGCTTGAATGAGTCAGTTGGGACTGACTTTGATGAGCTTGTTAGTGCTAATTTTGCTTTGATGCTGAACTGTTGTTGATTGCTTGATTGAGAGCTTGAATTGGGTTGAGATGATGGCTGACCATATGGATTTCTTTGGTAGATGATGTTACTTCTTCTGGGAGCATTGCATTCCCTAGAGAAGTGGCCATTCACACAACAATTAAAACACTTTACCTTGGATTTTTCATATCCATGTTTTGTGTTATCATTCAAACCCAGCTTCTTCCCTTTTCAGAAGAATTTCTTGGCTCTCGTCGCAATCATGGCCATCTGCCATTGCAAGTCCATTTCTTCAACATCATCTGGATCTATTTCTTTTAGATCTTTCATGAATCAAATGTGCTAAGGTAAGCCTTCCTCCTAGATAAGCTCAAAGCTAGAAACAAAGGCATTGTAAGTTGCTTTTTGCTCTACAGTTTTTTTGATCACTAGGCATGCATGTGGGTGTATCAGTAGAACAAGATGAAACGATGGCTTGTTTTGTTGTGCCGCAATGAATCCAGTGTTCTGGTTGTTGTCTTTAGAAGACAAAAAATCATCTTCTTCTATCACAAATGCATTTTCAACACAATGAGTTTCTGATGGAAACTTATATGCCTCAATGACTTGAGGTCCACTAAGATTTCTGCTTCGCTCATCTAACTCTAAAGCTTTAATCTTAGCAATCATGATTTCTAAGTTGTGCTTTCCAAGACAAGAGTGTTCTTCAGCCTAGTAACATTTGGCTTCCAGTTTTCTGGCAGACTGTGCAACATCTTCTTGTTCATTTCCTTTCTTTATTTGTAACCCCCATGATTTCCAAATCATTCACCTACTGTACAAAACGATGTAGCTACTTGGAGATTGATTCACCCCTGGTATGATGAAAGGTTTCATATTGGTTCACCAGTTTATCTTTGTTTATTTTTGTCACCTCACTGCTTCCTTGACACATAATTCGTTGTGCATCCCAGACACCTTTGGTTGTTCCATATATCTCTAGTCTTTTGAGGACATCCATTTTTAAAGCCTGAGTTAGAATGGAGTAGGCTTTGAGATCTATCTTTATTTTCTTGTATTCCTCATCTGTACGGTAATATTAGAAGATTATAGGCTGATGCAACCAAAGAAGCCAAAACAACCAAGGGCCTTCCTGCATGCATGCACTAGACGTACAAGGTAGAAGTCGCTTCAGAAGTTTTACACTCTACATCAGAAAATACTCTAAGTGTAAAATCTTCCAAAGCCAAAGTCCAAATCTTCCTAAGCCAAAGATGAAGTCTTCCAAAGCTTCAGAGACAAAGTCTTCCGAAGCCATTTTGCTGTCAAGACTGATTTCCTCCAAAGAAAGAGAAGACATGCTTTCTCTGATCTACTTTACATAAAGCTGACACACTTTCCGCTGCAACACTGAAGACTCACCAACTTGTATGAGTTGGTGAAAAGTCCATGCTTTTGTAAACAGTATAAAAAGTCTTTGCCTGTAACTTCCGACCTTTGTACCTGTAAACCTTTTTATATTAGAAAAGGATGTGAGCTATGGCATGTCATAGTCACTAGTCAAAAGGCAATCTGCCTTTTGACTCTATATTGATCTTGTTGTCTAGATTAGTGTTTCCAACTGTCTTTCAAAGTATTTACGGTTGTAGGATGTAGTATAAAGTGTCTTAGGTCCTTGTAATTCGAATATGCTTTATAATACTTGTAATAGAACTTGAAAGCAATATGCAGCATCCTTGAAAACCATACTTGTTTGTTCTTATTCTTAGTTCTGTCTTACTCCTTACTTGTGTTCTTAGTATCATCATACTCAAACCCGGTTCCCTATTTGAACTGTTATGTTTCTAAATTTCTCCTCATTATGAGACTGATTGTATTAGCCACCCTTCACACACTCTTGCAATAGGTATCAAAGCTTTTTAGGCTCTTGATTGTAAGATCACACCATCTTTAATCCTTTCACTCTCACAAAATACTTAACATATCAAATGGCATCTATCACCAAGGCTGACATTGAAATTGATACTAAGACTAAGTCCCCACTGATCACTCCTGAAGACTTTGACACTTGGTGTCAAATAATGGAAGGCTTCATCAAGTCCCAAGACTCCAGGATGTAGTGATCAGTAGTCTTTGGTCCTCGTGTACCATCCACCCCTTCAGCTGCTTCTGGTGGTGGTACGATACCCAAGGAAGTGGCTGATTATTCTGATGAAGACTGGAAGAAGATTGATACTGATCAGAAGGACATGACCGCCCTCCAAACTGCTCTTCCAAACTCTATCTACAGAGGCTTCAAGAGTGCAAGACTGCAAAGCAACAGTGGGTTGCACTGAAGCTGTTGTATGAGGGGTCCAATGAAGCTAAAGAGAACAGAAGGACCTCTTGAAGCAGCAGTTTGAGAACTTCACCTTCAAAGCAGATGAAACATGACTCAATAGTACTTCTTCTGGTATGTTGAGATGTGGATACTCTTGTTAGTATTGGAGTAACTCTTGAGAACAGGGATATTGTAAGGAAGTTCATGTCCTCTCTCCTGACAAGGACACACTATTATGTGTGTTATTAAGAGGACTAAAACCTCAAGACCCTTACTCTCATTGAGTTGTATGGCCATACTCAGTGGCTACCAGATGGAGATGAATATGCAAAATTCATCTGGTAACTCCAGCATCCAACAGAGTTCAGCCCTTCATGTGGTTTGACAGGGACTACAGAGAACCACCACACCACCTTATCTGCTACCTGAACCTCACAGAAGGGCTTGTCATCCTCACCTCCCAGAGACACTAAGGGAGAGCTACATCCCTGGAAGCCCATTCCAGGAGACAAGTTCTTCATAAGCTTTTGTGTCTTCTGATTAAAGTACAGGTAACTTTCCTTCACTCTTTAAGACTTGGACTGTATCCATCCAGATGATCTAGAGTAATAGGGAAATAGTCCAGCAGATGGCTCTTCTCACTCACAGGGCCAAGAAGTTCTACAAGAGGACTAGGAGGAAGTTTTCCCAGCAATATGTCCAGTGGAAAGTTTGGGCTGGATAAAGGCAGGTGAAGTGTTACAATTGTAATCAATGGACACTTTTCCAGAGAGTGCAGAACCAAAGTCAAATGGTGGCCAAGCATAAGCCAGCCAAACTACACTGAATGAGCTCACCAGAATGAAAGCCCATGCACCAGCTACAGTTGCTAAAGAAGGAGGATTTGACTGGAGCTTTTAGGTGGAGGATGCTGCTCCAACCAACAGCACTTATGGCAGATCATGATGAAGCAAAGGTATTGGAACATCTCGGTACCCTGAATGTATTGCTAAGTTAATAAGTATAGGTCCTATAACCTAGAGATGAGATCAGATCTTGAGTCCTTAAAATATTAAAAGCTGATTTTTAATAGAGCTGAAAATGACTACAAACTAAAAATAGAAGATCTAGAGAAAACCATTTCAACTCTAAAGCATAAACACACCCACTACACAGGACTCAGATTAATGATCTCAACACTAATGTAACTTATTTCCAGGCTGAGCTTGTATCAGCAAAGCCCGGGCAGAAAACTTGTTCTTGAAGAAGAAACCTTCAAGAACACGATATCCTCATCTCTGCATGCCAAGTTTGTTATCAAAATACATAGGGACTGGGATCTATATAGATAGCTCCTCCATACACTATCTTATTTGTATGATCTCCAAGGTGTGGACTTTGTTAAGATGAGCTTCCCCTCATAGACCCCATTACTGAAGAGATAAGAAGGAGATAAGAAAGATGTGTCTGAGAAGAGTGAAGACGACCACCTAAGAAGGGACACTATCCTCCTGAGGAAGAGATGAAGAAGCGGGATGACCAAGTCTCAAAGAAAGAACTTGATCAGAATAGCCAAGATAATGCCAAAAGGCCAAGAAATCAAGGCCACCTTCAACTCTAAGCAGAAACAATTGTTTATCTCTACAGGGTTTGAATGGGTGAAGGCTGAAGACCCAACATTAACTCTAGTACCAGGAGTTCTAGTTCAGTCCAACTCATCTCCCTAAGGAGAAGAAGACTGATCAGCTATGTACCACTGCTACACAGCCTGAACCATCCAGCTCCAAGAGCAAGCCTCTCCATAAGAAGCTT
>JACCIY010001218.1:0-63619 GCA_025506505.1 Flaveria sonorensis
GTTTGAACCTTATAGCGATTAGAGGAGGCAGGATGTAGATATCTAAGGCTTCTAGAGATGGTTGTCGGGGTGGTCGTGTGGTAGCCACGGGCAGCATGGAACAAGATGAGAACTGCAGAGTCGGCTCCTGGTGAGCCTGGGATTCATCACCGGAGGGTGGAGATGAGAGTGCCAACCTAAGGGCCTTAATGAAAGAGGCAGTGGTGAAGGAGGTTCACCAAGGTCATGCAGACATCCTCCCGTCTGTCGTGACTGGAGGATTTGGGCCGTAAGGGAGGATGAGAGGAAAGAAAATAGGAAGAGAGAAGGCTGCTGCGGAGAAGGGAGAAGGAGAGAGATCATGATGATGAGGAGGAGATGAATGTTAAAAGGGGAGCCCCCAGTGATGAAACAGAGATGTAGAGGTGCGGGAAACCTCAAGGGGATGCAGCTACGGGGCATTCCAAAGGTGTAAACCCCTACTTTTGACGGCAATGGTAACGCTTGCAGCTGCCCACCGCTGGGTTAGAGAGATGGAAGGCAGTGTTGGATATTAGTGAGTGCAGGGAGGACCAGAAAGTGAAATTTGCCACTCACTCATTTGTTTACTCGGCTTTGTGTTGGTGGGACAATATTGTCCAAGCCGAGGGCAGCAGGGCCATTGGGAGGATGAGATGGGGAGATTTCAAGAAGTGGTTGTTGAGGAATTCTGTCCTCACAGGGAACTAGACAAAATAGAGAGAGTTCCTACAGCTGGAGGCGGGAGCCATGACCACTAGCAATACACTGCCAAGTTTAAAGAAATGGCGAGGCTGGTGCTGGATCAGGTGACACCTGTGTCGAGGAAGATTAAGAGGTATGTGCAGGATTGCCGGCTGATATGCAGGCACTTGATGTTGCCCGACCAAGTACTTTAGGTCGATAGTGGATCTGGCTGGGAGGCTTTACGATGAGAGAGGTGTCGGTGGTTGAGGTGAAGAAGACAGGTGGCGGTGACAAGGAACTGGAGTGGGAAGAGGTTTGGGCGTGGTGGTTTCACCCCAATCAACAAGACGATGAAATGGATGACCGAAGAGTGGGGTTATCAAGCTTGGGGGCGATGAGGTGTGGTAAGTGTGGGAGGAGCATAGCGGGGAATGCCAGTTGGGACTGAAATGTTTGCTTCAGATACGGGAAGCCTGGTCACATTGCTAAGGATTGTAGAGTGTGAGGTGTTATATCTATGGGGAAAAAGGACACATGAACGGGGATTGCAAGAAACAAAAGGCAAAGAGTTCCGGGGCGAAGAAGAGGACAGAGAGAAAGGGCAGAGGGCAAGCGCTAGAGCATTTACAATGACCCAAGAGGAGGCCAGGGTGGATCCCGATGTCGTGTCAAGTGGTTCTAGTAAACCAAACTTGTGCCTCTGTATTGTTTGATTCTGGTGCTAGTAGGAGTTTCATTTTTGCTGCTTTCTGTGCTAAGCTGCCTGTTAGTAGTAGAAGAATTGATGAGTCATTTGATGTAGAAACTGCTATTGGTAAGTCTACCAGAATTTCTAATAGAGGAGGTGGCATAGAGTTAGAAGGCCATAGGTCTCTGCTAAACTATTTGTGATGCCCCTAGGCAGATTTGATGTAGTTCTGGGGATGGATTGGTTGGCAGCCTATGAGGCAAACATCGTGTGTCGCGAAAAGATGATTCGACTGACAGCGCCCGATGGAAGTTCGGTAACGGTTTACGGTGACCGAGTTACTATAGTTCTGAAGGTGATTTCAATGGTGGTGGCCGAGAAGTGCATGAAACGCGGATGTAGTGCCTACCTGGCTTATGTGAAGGATGTGGACGCGCTTTAGTACCACAATTGTCCGACGTACCAGTTGTGTGTGATTTTCCAGACGTTGTTCCCAGAAGATTTACCAGGTGTGCCATCGGACCATGAGATCGAGTTTCAGATGATTTAATAACTGGTGCTTAACCGTTGCCAAGGCACCATATCGATTAGCTCCAACCGAGATGAAGGAGCTGATGGTGCAACTGCAGGAGTTTTGGACAAGGGTTTCATTCACCGAGTATCTCTCCTTGGGGTGCTATGGTCTTGTTTGTTAAGAAGAAAGATGGTAGTATGAGGATGTGCATAGACTAACTTGAGCTAAACAAGTTAACAGAGCAGAATCGATATCCCTTACCAAGAATAGATGACTTGTTTGACCAGCTCCAAGGTGCCAGTTGGTTTTCATGAATAGATCTCCGATCTGGTTACCATCAGTTGAAGGTTAAGGAGCAAGACATTCCTAAGATAGCTTTTCGCACCACGTTATGGACACTACGAGTTCCTCGTTATGTCTTTCGGTCTGACTAACACGCCAGCTGCCTTTATGGATTTGATGAATCGAGTGCGTCGGCCGATGTTAGATAAATCAATGATTATGTTTTTTGATGATATCCTGATTTATTCAAAGAGCAAGGAAGAACATGCCACCCACATACGTGAAGTGTTGGAGACACTTAGAAAGGAGAAGCTATATGCGAAATTCTCTAAGTGTGCTTTTTGGTTACGTAAGGTTCAATTTTTGGGTCACGTGGTGAATTCTGAAGGAATTATGGTGGACCCGACGAAGGTTGAGGCGGTGTGACGCAATGGAAGTCTCCAAAGACGCCATCCGAGATTCAAAGTTTCTTGGGATTGGCGGCTACTACAGGAGGTTCATTCAAGACTTTTCCAAGAAAGCCTCACCATTGACTAAATTGACTTGCAAGGAGGTGAAGTTTGTGTGGGGACGAGAACAGGAGGATGCTTTTGAGGAGTTAAAAGCAAGATTAAATCAAGCTCCTGTTTTGACATTACTCGAAAGGAGTGAAGACTTAGTGGTGTATTCGGATGCCTCCTATTCGGGGCTGGGTTGTGTGTTAATTCAACGTGGGAGAGTAATAGCCTACGCGTCCCGACAGTTGAAAACCCACGAGGTCAAATATCCCACGTATGATTTGGAGCTCGCGGCTGTGGTCTTCGCATTAAAGATTTGGTGGCATTACCTGTACGGGGTGAAATGCACAATCTTCACGGACCATAAGAGCCTAAAGTATTTCTTTGAGTAGAAAGATCTTAACATGAGGCAGAGGAGGTAGTTAGAGCTGATTAAGGATTATGATTAAGAAATCCCTTACCATCCAGGTAAAGCCAATGTAGTGGCTGATGCCCTCAGCCGAAAAGAGAGACCCGAGCCAATCCGGGTGAAGGCTTATCAATTGGTGATAACCTCTAACGTGATGACACAGGTCAAAGAATTTCAGGATGAGGCATTGAAGGAAGATCACCTTAACCCTGAAAGGATGAAAGGTCTAGTCACGGAGTTGGGAGAAAATACCTATGGAGTTAGAACCCGCTTCGGGCGGATGTGGATTCCCCGCTACGGTGATCTACGTGGGCGAATTATGGATGAAGCTCATAAGACTTGATACTCCATTCGTCATGGTGCTACCAAGATGTATCAAGACATGAGAAGGATACTGGTGGCCGGGTATGAACGTGAAGCGGAGTATGTGAGTAAGTGCCTTACCTGCTTGCAAGTGAAGGTAGAACATCAGAAACCATATGGAAAGATCCAACGTTGGATATACCCGAGTAGGAGTAGGAGCACATCACCATGGATTTCATCAAAAAGTTACCACGTACGGCAAGGGGTATGATGCAATTTGGGTAATAGTTGATCGTTTGACAAAGAGTGCTCACTTCCTATCGATCCACGAGACGTATTCATCCGAGAGGTTGGCAGATCTGTTCATCAAAGAGATCGTAGCTCGCCATCGTGTGCCGGTGTCCATCGTGTCAGATCGTGACACCGATTCACATTGAACTTTTGGAGGAGATTCCATGATGCGATGGGGACGAGGCTACACATTAGCACGCCTTATCATTCTCAAACAAATGTTCAGTCTGAGAGGACAATTCAAACGCTTAAGGACATGCTCCGAGCATGTGTGATCGACTTCGGAGGAAGTTGGGATGATCATCTACCATTGGCAAAGTTCTCTTACAACAAGAGCTATCATGCCAGCATTGGCATGCCACCTTACGAGATGCTATATAGTAGGAGATGTAGAATGCCCGTGTGTTGGGGAGACATTAGGCAAAAAGAATTAGGAAGCGTGGAGGTAATCGAGGCTACGACTGAGAAGCTAAAAAAGATCAAAGCCTATATGAAGGCAGCCAAGGATAGACAAAAGTCGTATGCCGATAAGAGGCGTAGACCGATCGAGTTCAACGTGGGTGATAAAGTAATGTTAAAGGTCTCGCCCTGGAAGGGGATCATCCGGTTCTGGAAGAAGGGCAAGCTGAGTCCGAGATACATAGGGCCTTTTTGAATCGTTGCACGAGTAGGGGAGGTGGCCTATCAACTAGAATTGCCTGATGTGTTAAGTGAAATTCACCTGACGTTCCATGTATCTCATCTGAGGAAATGCTTAGCCGATGAAGATATGATTGTGCCACTGGAGGATATCAAAGTGGATGAAAGGTTTAATTATGTGGAGCAACCAGTGGCCATCATAGATAGGAAGGAGAAGAGATTAAGAAATAAAGTGGTTCCACTCGTACGTGTGCAGTGGAAACACCGGAAGGGTTCCGAGTCTACGTGGGAGACAGAGGAAAAAATGAGACAGCATTACCCCTAGTTATTCGAAGAGTGACAGGTTTCGAGGACGAAACCTCTTTAAGGGGGTTGACTTGTAACACCCGTAATCTTGTCAAAATAAAAGAAAAGAAAGTATCAAGAAGAAAGCAAAAAGAAGCCAAAGATGAGAGGTGTTTTGTGTAAAAGAACACAAAAGTCAAAAGTTCACTTTATATGGGCATGGCCGCCCATATCACTCCTGCTGCTACTGTGTTCAACCGAATCAGAAGAAGAAGAAGAAGAAACCGAAGTTCTCTCGGTTCTAGAGAGAGAAAAAGACTGTTTTGATCTTGGTATGTATTTCCTTCTATAATTGGCTCGGTTTATGTTGGGTTTTGACCATGAAACCGATTTATATGTGTTTTATGCGATTTGCTGTTTTTTTTTGCTTGTTTTAGGCATTTGAACTCTTGTGCACATGAGTTTGGAGGAATTTTGCTAGTTTACTACACTAGGTGAGTTCTAGACCCCCGTTTTTATGTGTTTTAGACTTCTTTGGGGATGAAAATGCTTGTTTAAAAGGTTTTACAACTGTTTTATGCTTTACCGTATGTATATGGGTGATTGTGTTTGTGCTTTATGGTGGTTTATGTGCTGTTGATGCTTGTGATGTTGGGTATAAGCTTCGAACTGATGGATAAGCATGTTTGGTTAGGAATTGTCGGTGTTTTCATGGTTTTATGCCTGCTCTAGATGTTAAGCATGTTAGATCCATGATAAGGATGTGTTTGATCGAGGATCGGGGACTGAATAATTGCATAAGTACATTTGCAGGTCGGTTAGTTCATCCGCATTTAAGAGCTGAATATACACTTAAGTATTTTGCTCATGCGCATTTGTTGTTTGTTCATCCGCATTTAAGTACTTGCTCATGCGCATTTGTTTGTTCATCCGCATTCGTAGTTGCTTATGCGCCCAAGTGTTCTTCCGTATTTCTTTTGTTAATGCGCATTTGCTACAGTGTTCATGCGCATTTGTTTCAATCATTCGCATTTGTTCTACCAGCATTTAGTTGGACACTTGGAATAATCTGAAGACTTTCATCCGCATTAGTTATTGTTCATCCGCATTAGTTGTTCACCCACATTAGTTACTGTTCATCTGTATTTGTCTAAGGACTTTGGATTTTTCTGAAGCTTGGGAAGTAGAATGTAGCGGGTAAGTTCTGGAATGATTTGCTGGTTCATGTCTGTTATGGGCTGTTGTTGATGCTTTATACTATGTATAATGTGACTTTACGTGGTGTGTTTATATTCGTATGCGTAAAGTATTATGTAACGAAGTGGAAGATAACGGTAATGAAAAGTGGAACGTAATGAAAGAATGAAAGTCTTGCAAGCAAAGTTGAGGTGAGTGACTGTGTCGTCACAACAGACTCGTAAGCCAAGGTTGAGGTGAGTGACTGTGTTGTCACAACAGAATTGTAAGCCAAGGTTGAGGTGAGTGACTGTGTGTCACAACAGACTCGTAAGGGGTTTAATCCATGAGATTGAACCCGAAACATGTCGTGATGCTCACTCCGGTACTGTGACGGTCTTCGGACATGAGGCGGGGGTGTTGCAAAAAGAGATGGGGTCCTTGTCGCGTACCCCGGTACTGTCGGTCTTCGGACATGAGTCGGGTATTGCATGAGACAGGATCTAGATTATATTGAAAGATAATGAATGAATACGTGAGTTAATGAAAGATAATTAAGTCTATACCTTGATGTATGTATGATGAATGCTCACGTGTGAAAGTAAAGGAAGTATTTTATTGAAAAGTATATTTTCATATATAAATCCTACGAGGTATTTTAAACGTTTTAAAACTAGAACTCACTCAGCGACGCTGTCTTTTATGCTTTTCAGTTGGCAGGTAATTGTTGCTGAGGGTGGCACGTGGGGGAAGCTACTCGGCAGGGCAAGATTGGCATCCATTCATCTTTAATGATATTGTTGTTTTCTAATGCAATTAATGTGATCTTTTTTGTAACTATTAACAATTAACGATGTATTGTTTAGCAACAAAATTTGTTTAATGAAGTGAATGGCTTTTGTTATTAATTCCGCTGCACTGGTTTATGAACTATGAAATGTTTTATATATATTGTGCTATGATTGATCAACTGTGAGATCTCCGGGAACGGGGCCTTACATCGTCATGGTTTGATGAAACTCTAAACAAGGACTTGAGTTTACTTGGGAGTAGGAAGATTAGATAAAACTTAAATATTCGCATTTATTCACAAATGAAGCTTTAGGATCTAACTCCAGCTGAATTTCAGAATGAAATTCTCTACACTTGGGATACTGTGACATCTGTCACTAGAGTCCATCCATTAACCCGAAGCTCGTTAATATGCAATTAATACGTTAAGTGATTCGTTCGTAATTTTAACTATGTATATTAACTGTGATAAAGTCAGTCGTATTTTGATTGCCAAAGTTCCTCCTTCCAGTTCGTTCCATGAATCTTCTTGCACGCAATATGAGCATGGCCATCTGCCATTGGATATCAGTTTCCTCTAAGTCATCAGGATCCACCTGATATATGTCTTCAACAGTCATTCCTATTCCCTTCAGCTCCCCCGAAACCAAAGCTTCATAGCTGTGTACAAACATTCCAAATAATGCCATTATGTCATATGGAATTTGAGTAGTGACGAATGTCTTTGAGCTTTAACCAAGACTTGTAGATCCACCAACAGACTTGTTTGATACACCATATCCCGTAGAACCACCATAAGCTAAACCATACATGGACGAGTTTGCAGCGTATAAGATCAATGCAGCACTTTGCGGATATACTGTGGCTGGCATCGTAGATTGATTGTATTCCCTCCTTTTCACATCTAAATCAAAATTGTTGATGACATCCATGAGTTTGTATTCAGCAAAGTTTCTTTCATGCTTCAACATCCTGACTTGCAAGCTCCATTGCGGTGGAAGAGAGTCCAAGAGCTTAGTAACTTGTTCATGGTTACCCAGCTATTCATCATATTTCTTTAAAGTGCTTGAGATAGACAAAAATCAATTGGTAATATCTGTAAGGCTTTCAATCTTGTGTCCTACGAATGAATTAAATTTGTTTTCAGCTTGGGCTTTCTTGTCCTTCTTCAGATCTTCTTTTCTATCATAAAATTCACATAGAGAATCATACAATGATTTTCCATTCTTGTGTTCAGCAAAATGATTTTAGATGTCTTGTGATAAACATAAGGTTAAAGCCCCAAAAGCTTTCCGATCATGATTGATTAGCTTGAGGTCTCTTTCAGTAAAGGTTGATGGATCAGTGTTTGGTGAGGTAACTTGACCAACAGTGACAGTTGGAGTGTGTGGACCATTTACTATTGAATCCCATTGATTATGATCAGTATAATAAAAGAAGGCTTTTAAACATCGTTTCCAGTCCTCAAAGTTATCACCATTTATAACCCTCGGTGGCCTATTGGGTGCAACACTCTCCATGTCAGAAATGGTGATTTGGTGGATGTCATTTTTTAAATAGTATTAATTTCGCTGAAGACTCTCTAAATTTGCTGATAAATTCACTTACAGATTCGCTCTGAAGTTGAACAACAGTTTCGCTCGAATGAGTGCTTAGAAACTCTAGTTTCGGCGACAGTTTCGCTGAAACTAGTAGAACTTTTGTTCTGAGGACAATTTCGGCAGGATTTTCACTTGCTTTGGCAATCAAAGAAGGTGAATTTTCGTTCAAAATGAGGTACTTTCACTAAGGCAAAGAAACCAGATCCAAAAACCATAAATTATGTAGTTTCACTGAATCAAGGGCATTTTCGCTGGAAGAAATCTAGTTTCATCCAACGTATCTTAAAAAACATTTTCAGCACTAAATCAACTCAAACTCATCAAAATCCCAATGAATTTGAGATCTGATGATTTTTATAGCTTCCCACACCAAATACAAACAAACCTCAATCAATTTCCATATCCAAAACAAGCATATCATAATAGTATTGAACGGAACAATGATTTTAAGCTCGAAAATAAACAAAAGTCAACCAATCAAGAGTACAATGGCTTTGATACCATATTATTGGTCCTCGTCGATATAACAATGCAATTGATGAATAAACTAAGAAATCCCACTAAATCAACACAATACTCACAATAACATAATGGATAAGTTTTGAATCTATTCAATAATCACTAAACAAAGTCTCAAAAGTAATGACAATAGGCTTCCATCCGAAAACACAGAGTTATAACAATAATATTTCAGTATTAGGGTTTTGCAAAACTTTCCTACAATGATAGAACACGACAATATATAAGCAGTGTTAGTTTCGCTGATAGTTTTGTTGGATAACGAAACTGTCTTGACCATCAACTAGATTCACCCGACAGTGAAATACAGTTTCGGCAGGTGACCTAGGACAGCTGACTACGATTAAAACTGTAGTTTTGCTCGAAGTTTAGCTGGGTCAGTGAAACTAAACAAATACAAAATACATGGAAATAAACTAACATTCATCCTATTACATAAAAGACAGAATAATCCTAACAACTATGGTAAGTCCAACCTATACTAAATCACCATCTTCTAATATAACCTTAGAAACTCCCCCTAGGCTGATGCTACTAAAACAAAGAAGGTATTCAGATGTTGACAGTCCTCATTAGGATCAAGACCATACCTTTCTTCATCATCTGGTCAGGATCCCTCAAACTCTCATATTATCTTCTAATGTCATGGAGATCATGCAGAGGAAGATCAAGCATGTCTTGCCAGAAATAGACATCTTAACCTCCTTGATCTCTAATGACATACCACCTGTCTGGATTAGAAGCAAAAGTCTAGGACAAGATGGGTCTTCCAGTTGCAAGAGGCTCTACTACAGTTGGAGTGGGTTGAGTAGCCTCTTCATGCACTACCTCAAGATGATGACTCATCCTGGGGTAGTGGAGAGAGTGGATGCTTGGTCCAGGTTGTTCTGCTATGTCTCTCTCATTTGTGTTCTCTTCTCTTACAAGTTTAGAAGGAGAGTGAAGAGGACCCTGCTATGGATTAGAAGATGAAGTTTGCTGAGATTCAACCCTAGGTCCAGGTTGTGTTGTCCGAGGGGGTTCAACCTTGACAACCTCAGGTTGAGCTGGACCTGGTGGAGAATGCAAGTCAACAAGCTCTCCCTTCTTAATCTTCTGCTTGATCACTCTGATATGCTCATCCATAGTGGATAGAGACATAGGACCAAGCCTCCTTCCAAAGAATCCATACAGCTTTAAGAAGCTCATCATCCTTTGCCTGTCAGCAGACTTCTTTTGGCTTTTGTGGATGATGGCTCTTGACTTTGCAGCTTCTTCCCTTAGTTTTGTATTAGCAGCCTTTTCTTCCTTGATGACTTGTTGCTCCAGCTGCTTGAGATAATCAAATTCAACACACTCATATGCTAAGGGAAGAAGTGCAGATGCCTGATAGAGTCCTGTGGCACTCAGGTAGTTGATCATGTTCAGTCTTTCAGTTTCCTTGTCTACTTGAGGTTGTACATTTGCCACAGCCTCTTTCTCAGGACTTTCTTGAACTAGGGAGAGGAAAGGAGCATGTTTGTAGAGCCTTTTCAGTCTCCTTTCTTCCTTGATCTTGTCATCCAGTTCATTCAATTCATCTAAGAGGAGAGAGAGTAGTTCATCCACATTATAGTTTCTAGTCTCCAAGTAGTTTATCCTGGCTACCCTCAACTCATCATCTTAAGTGTTTGGCTTGGGGGCAGCCCTGATAGCAGCTTCCATGAAGCCTGGAGACCCTCTTGAACTTTCTCCCCTTAGCTTCCTCTTCCATTCTCTTTCCACCTCATCAATCTCCTCAGGAATCAGTTTCCTTTTCCCTTTGTCACTCACAGGCCTTGGTGACTCAGGGTGGAGAGAGCTTTGGCCTTCATTGTTTGATTTTACAGTCAAGATCTAGCCAGAGAGAGGTTATGAAGCACCTTCACCAGCTGGTGCCTCATTGAGGGTAATGGGTGCTAAAGAAGCTCCCGTCTCTAGGTTTACTAGTTCAACTTCTGGGCCTTCAGTCAAGGCTTCCCCTTCGAAGCTACTCTTAGGGTCCACCTCAACATCCAGTTGACCAAAAATCTCACCTGCTAGCCTTTGTCTATATAGTCTTGACCTCAACTTGTATTCTTCAAACACCTTTTCTTGAATCCTATCTACTAATCTTGTAGCTTGTCTGTTTGATTTGGGTTGACAAGTGGAAGATCAATCAGACGGATTGTCTCATAGAAACTCAGGTTGAAAAAGTTGAAGATTTCTTGAGATCTAGAGATGACTAGAGCTCTTCTATCAGTGTTATACCTCCATCCCATGATTGGATTCTCACAATGATGAGATGGGGTAGACATAGCTCTAGGAATACCCTCCTCAAACAAACTTTGTATGAGTGAGTCTACATCCATGTAGACTTGGGTAAGTAAGTCCATATTCATTTAGACTCGAGGAGGTTGCTTAGTATGGACCATTGCAAGTGAGGGTGGTGAATCCCCAAAGTTCATACTCTGTGAAGAACTCCAGGTTCTGTGATTGTTTAGACTCTCTCCCCCTTTTTTGTAGCATCACCTTCTTGCATAAGTGAGCTTGGGGTTAGGTCTGTCACATCCACAGGTTTTTGTGGACCTAGTTGAGTTCTTAGGAGTGGTTTATTAGCTAACTTTCCCTTGAGATCGGTGATCTCAAGTTGCTGGTCATTGACCTTCCTTTGTAAGACAGTCACCTGAGATTCCAGGTGACTTATCGTTAAGACTAAATAGGTGCATGTTTTAGTTAGTTGTTACACCTTTAGTTTTAGACTCCCCTCATCTTCATCAGAAGAATGATGGGGGGATGAGAGAATAGGACCAAGTCTTCTTCGTCATCACCAGCACTTTGTTCTTGGTTGCTGGATGTCCCCTGTATCATGACAACTTCAAGTTAAGTGTCAAGAGGCTGGGTTGCCATGGTTGAGGTCTGAATTCTGTAATCACTTTCTAAAGTGAGAGCCTCTTCCATATGGACCTCATGAACAGGTTCAGGGAGATCTAACTCACTAGTAGGTGGATGATATGGGCTAGACATGGGAGAAACAGGAGTACTCATCTCTCCTTGAGTAGGGGTGGAGAAGAGAGACTCATGATACTCATTGAAACCCATGTCTTCATCATCATAGAATTCAAGGCTTAGGATTGGTTGGTTTAGATCACAAGGATGGGGATGGTAACTTTCCCCTGAAGGTTGTTTACTAGAGTTTTGAGTCTCTGAGTGAAGGCTTAAGGCTTCGCGGGTTGTGAGCTCATCAGGCTGAGAATGAGGAACCTCAATAATGATCATTGGTGAGATGGGAGTGGTTTGCTCCTCAAGAGAAGTGGGAGATCCAGTGTCCACTTCCTCCTGTATAGGTGATGATATAGGGGACTGCACAAACTGAGTAGCATGTGCAGGGGTACGTTTGGATTTTCTTTGGTAGGTGATGGTTAGTTTTGGCTGTATTGATGGTTGGGAAGTAGAAGGTGTGGGTTCAACACTAGCTAGTGCTACTTGGTTATCACCTTGAGCAATAAGCTCTAACATTTTTGGGACAAGGGCTGTTTCTACCCCTGAGAAGCCAGCAGTTGGCTTCCTCATAGTCTTGAAGATGTTGGGCTTCATCTGTCCCATTTTTAGAACATTACCTGTTCCCCTCAACTGTGAGCCCAATTCACAGTTGAGAATGTGCTGCACATATCTAGGGAACATGTAATATTCTAAGGATTCTAAGTTTGCAAGTAAATTATTATAGACAAATTGCGAATACCTGAACATGACCCCTTGAACCATTCCATGGACTATAAAGGAAAGATCTTCAGGAATCTGGTCCCAACCTCCATGCTTGTTGGATAAGCTGTGGTTAACTACATGGAGGAGGTACTTCCACTGAGAGGAGACCTTCCCCTTTCTGAAGGTTTTGACTGAGAAGTCACCTTCATAGCCCATCTGCTCAAGGGAGTGGTTAACAATAGATTTTGGAAATGACAAATCACCTTCTACATCATCCAGCTGAAGAGGAGTGTTTATAGAGGCTGGAGTAATAAAGATTGTCCTCCCCTGCACTATAGCAGATAGTGCCTTCTCCCCATCGATGGTGCCTCTTGGAAGGTCCTCCAAAATTCCAAAAGCTGATCCTCATAGAGTAGAGGATCAATGGTAAGGGAGGTGAAGTAGTTTGACAAAGAAAGGTAATGACAAACCTCTGAGAAACCAGGATCTTTCTCAGAGTCTAACAGAGCAACTTGGTTATGTTGGCTGTGAAGATGCATGGAGAAATTGGATTGGTTTCTGCGGTGAAATTTGGCCATTTTGATGTAGCTTTGTGGTGAAGGAAGATAAGAACAAAGGACGGTTTGTAGGTGAATTTAGGTTAAAGAATTGCGGATGAAGAAGATAGTGAAAAGAGGGGGAACCATTGAGAAAATATATATGAAATGGATTTGAGACAAAGTTAATACAAAAGGATAAACTTTGAAATTCGAAAGTAGGTCTCACCTTTGAAAAAATGCCCAAAAAGGTAGTTATTTTGGAAGTTGAAAATCTTCCAAAGATAATTTTCCTTCGGAAGTTTTAAGAAAAAGCTTCCGAAGCCAATTTGGCTTCAAAAGATATTCCTAAGGTTTTTGAAAAATCTTCTGAAGGTAAATTTGTCTTCGAAAGTTTTAAGAAAAAACTTCCAAGCCAAAAGGTAATTTTGCCTTCGGAAGTTTTTAAGAAAAAGCTTCCAAAGCCAATGTGGCTTCAGAAGGTATTCCTAAGGTTTGTAAAAAATCTTCTGAAGGTAATTTTGTCTTTGGAAGTTTTAAGAAAAAGCTTCTGAAGCCAAAAGGTAATTTTGCCTTCGGAATATTTTTGGAAAAAGCTTCCGAAGCCAATTTTGGCTTCTGAAGATATTACACTTCGAAAATTTTTACTTCTGAGACATATTTGGTTTTGGAAGATTTTAAGAGTTGGGAGTTTTATTCTAAAGAGAACAAATCTTTCGAGACTTAATTGCTTTCGGAAGAAATTGTCCTTCAAATACATGTAAGTACTTAGAAGCATATTTAAGCTTCGGAAGATATTCTCAAATTTCTTCTGAAGGTAAATTTCTTATAAGTAGTTATTTGCTTTGAAGACATAATTTTCTTCCAAAGGCAACTTGAAATCTTCCAAAAGAAAAATGTTTGGAAAAATTTTTAAAAATCTAAGGAATATGTTTTTAAAGATTTTCTTCCAAAATAAACTGGGCTTATGAAGGTGATAAAATAGACAACTTAAGACACACAGGTTTTAGAAATAAAGTTGATTTAACTTTTTTAAGAAAATCTACTCAAAGTTAATCATCCCAATAGCTGATATAATATATTTGAATCTCTGTTCATCAAAAGCTTTAGTTAACAGATCAGCATATTGTTCATTTGTGTTAACTTTGACTAGTTTGATTAATCCCTTTTCAAAATGATCTCTAATCAAATGATACCTGATGTTGATGTGTTTTGTCCTTTTCATTAATCACCCCATATAGAGAGCACACTTGACATCAAGTTGGTAGACCTTGAAATCCTTGGATGCAGCAAAAGTCAGGAACATTCTTACAGCCAAGTCCTGCCACAGAAGCAAAAACATCTGTGTAGTCAATTCCCTCTTCTTGTGTGTATCCTTGAAGAACTAGTCTGGCCTTATTCTTGATGACAAGTCCTCTA
This sequence comes from Flaveria sonorensis, assembly GCA_025506505.1. Classification (NCBI taxonomy): domain Eukaryota; kingdom Viridiplantae; phylum Streptophyta; class Magnoliopsida; order Asterales; family Asteraceae; genus Flaveria; species Flaveria sonorensis. The sequence goes on from JACCIY010001218.1 coordinate 14,317, forward strand.
TCATCCTTCATGTTGCTAAAAAAAACCCACTTAGTTCCTATGGTAGTCTTCCCTTAAGGAAGAGGACATAGGTTCCAAACCTTTTGTCTTTTGAATTGAAGCAGCTCCTCTTGTATTGCTTCAACCCAGCTTCCATCTTACAAAGTCTCATCAACTTTCTTTGGCTCTACTAGGACAAGAAGCAAAAGTATAGACAAACATTTTTGTCATGGTTTGTCCTCTTGTTCTCACCCCTCGAAGTAATGTAACTTCTAGCATTTCCTCCAAAAGCAACTGGCTCAAAATTTTGAAGCAAGGAGCCATTGCCTGTCATGTGCCTGGAACAACCACAATCAATGATCCATACATTCCTATTGTTCTTTAGCTGTTCCTACACAAAAGGATATGTTTAGTTACATTTAGAAGCCCAAGCCTCATTGGTCTTGGGCTCATCAAAGTGATTTGAAGACAATGTAACAGTAACTGATCCGATGTTCAAGCTTTGAGGATCATTAGCTGTTGTTGATGAAGAACTTTCAGTCACCATGTCTTTCTTCATCTTCCACACCATCTTTGAAAGATTAGACTTGACCTTTAACACCTATGAAGTTTTAACAACTTCAGAAGTTTTGGGGACTGGACCTTCAGAAGATCTTGCTTTCACTACTGCAGATTCAGTACTTCGGAAGCATTCATTTCTTCCGAGATCAAAATTTCATCCGAAGGCAAATTCTCACTTGTCTTCTTTTTTCACCTTGGAGTTTCCGAAGGGAAAAAATTTTCCTTCCGAAACTAGTTTTTCTTTCTTCATCTCAGAAGTTTTCTCTTTGATCATATGAGTAGTACTTTTAGGATTGTAGATGCAATCCTTAGGAATATTAGAAGTACTACCATACATGATGCAATCCATTTGCTTCCATCCAAGAGTCTTCTTTTGAGAGAAAGACTGAACTTGATCACTTTCCACCTCCATCTTCATCTTCACAGATGATGCAGCAAGCTTCTTAGGGAGAGGCTTCCTCTTGGAGCTGGATGGTTCAGGCTGTGTAGCAGTGGACTCAGCTGATCAGCCTTCTTCTCTTTGCTAGAATGATTTAGACTTAAACTAGAACTACTGGTACTAGAGTTCATAGTTGAGTCTTCAACCGTCACCACTTCAAATCCTGCAGAGATAAACACTTGTTTCTGCTTAGAATTGAAAGTGGCCTTAATTTCTTGAGCCTGCTTTGACTTTATCTTGGCTCTCCTGATTAAGTTTTTCCTTTGAGACTTGCTCATCCCAGCTTCTTTCCTCTCCTCCGGAGAATAGTGACCCTTCTTAGGATGATCTTCTTCACTCTTCCTAGAATCATCCTTCACTCTTCATGGGGTTTATAAGGGGAAGCTCATCTTCACAATTTCCACACCTTAGAGATCTTACAGACAATAGAGTGTGTGGAGGAGCTATCTTAGTAGATCCCAGTCCCTGCTTATTCTGATAACAAACTTGTGCATCCAGGGATGAGGATATCATGTTCTTGATGGTCTCTTCTTCAAGAACAAGTTTTTCTACCCTGTCTTTGCTAATCACAAGCACAACCTGGCATTCAGTTAACTTAGTGATGAGATCCTTTATCTGAGTCCTGTAGTTAGTGTGTTCATGCTTAAGAGTTGAAATGGTTTTCTCTAAATATTCTATTTTAAGTTTGTAATCATTTTCAGCTCTTTTGAGATCAGCTTTTAAGATGTTTAAGGACTCAATATCAGATCTCATCTCTAAGTTATAGGACCTATACTTGTTAACTTTAGCAATACATTTAGGTGTGCAAAGATATTCCAATACCTTGGCTTCTTCATGATCTGCCATCAGTGCTTTGTTTGGAGATGCATCCTCAACCTGAAAGCTTTAGTCAAAGCCTCATTCTTCAACAGCAACTGCAGCTTGCTACTTGGGCTTCTCATTCTAGGGAGCTCTATTATTGTAGTTTTGTCTGATTTGTGCTTGGCCACCATTTGTCTTTGGTGCCTTGCACTCTCTAGCAAAGTGTCCCATTTGGTTACAGTTGTAACACTTCACTTTGCTTTTGTCTAGCCCAAACTATCCACTGGCTGCATTGCTAGGAAACTTCCTCCCTGTCATCTTATAGAACTTCCTGGCTCTGTGAGTGAGAAGAGCCATCTGCTGGACTATTTCCATGTACTCTAGATCATCTAGATGGATACAGTCCAGGTCTTCAAGGGTAAAGAGAAAGTTTCATGTGCTTTCATCATGAGACGGAAAGGCTTGTGAAAAGCTTGTCTGTTGGAATGAGAATCCTTTGATGTACTCTCTCTTGGTGTCTCCAGGAAGGTGATGAAAGGACCCTTTTATGAGTTGTCAGGGTAGCAGATGAGATGATGCTATGGTTTTCTGCAATCCCTTTCAACTACATGAAGGGCTGAACTCTATTGATTGTTGGAGTTACCAGATGGATTTTGCAAGTTCATCTCCATCTGGTAGCCACTAAGAATACCATACAACTCAGTAAGAGTAAGGGACTTGAGGTTCTCAGTCCTCTTAATGACCGCACAATAGTGTGTCCATTGTTTGGGAAGAGAGGACATGAACTTCCCATAATGTCCTTGTTCTCAAGAGTTACTCCAACATTATTAGAGTATCCACAATCTCAACATACCTGAAGTATTATTGAGTCTTGGTTTCACCTACCTTAAAGTTGAAGTTCTCAAACTGCTGCTTCAAGAGGTCCTTCTTGTTTTTATTTTGCTTCATTTGACCCCTCATATATCATCTTCAGTGCATCCCATAGTTGCTTGGCAGTCTTGCACTTCTTGAAGCCTTTGTAGATAGAGTTTGGAAGAGCAGTTTGGAGGGTGGTCATGGCCTTCTGATCTATGTCAATCTTCTTCCGGTCTTTATCAGAATAATCAAACACTTCCTTTGGTATCATGCCACAACCAGCAGCAGCTGAAGAGGTGGATGTTACATGAGGTCCACAGACAACAGATCCCCACATCCTGGAGTCTTGAGACTTGATGAAGCCCCCATATTTGGCACCAAGTATCAAAGTCATCAGGAGTGATCAGTGGAGACTTTGTCATAGTACCAGTTTCTATATCAGCCTTTGTGATAGCTGCCATTTGAGATGTGAAGTGTTTTGTGAAACTGAAAGGATTTAAGATGGTGAGATCTTACAATCAGAGCCTAAAGACAGCTCTGACCAATTGCAGGACCATGTAAAGGGTGGTCAATACAATCAGTCTCACAATGAGAAGAGTGTTACAACACTTTAACAGATCAAATAGGGAACTGGGTTTGTGTAAATGATGTGCTACACACAAGTAACTGACAGACGACCAAGAACAGACGAATATGGTTTCAGGATGCTGTATATTGCTCTCAGTTCTATTACAAGTTTTACAAGCATAAAATTAAAAGGACCTGAGATACTTTATACTACTCCACAACCGTCATACTTAGAAAGACAGTAGAAACACTAATTTAGACAAACAATGATCAAGCAAAGACAAAAGATTGTCTTTTGACTAGTGACTATACATGCCATATAGCTCACATCCTTTTTGATATAGAGGATAACAGGTACAAAGTAGGAAGTTCACAGACCACACATAATCTCTTTTACAAAAGCATGGACTTTTCACAAACTCATGCAAGTGGTGAGTCTTCAGAGTGAGAACGGAAAGTAAATCAGCTTTATGAAAAGTAGATCAAGAAAGCATATTCGAAGAAATGTCCATCTTCGAAGAAATCAGACTTCAGAAACCATGGCTTCGGAAGAGAGTTGTTGTGAGCTTGGAAGACTTTGTCTGTGAAGCTTGGAGTTTGGACTTTGGCTTCGAAAGATTTTACACAGAATATTTTTTGTGGAAAGTGTAAAACTTTCGAAGGAAACCTATACCTTGTACATTAGTGCATGCATGCAGGAAGCTCCTTGGCTTTTGGCTACTTTGGTTGCATCAGCCTTCTAAACTTCTAATATAACCTTACATGATATGATGTACACTAGGTAATAGTATAATTATCATAGATTAGCTAGGTACCATGATTAATTTGGTCATAAGTCCATAATCAAACCAAGAAACACGTCGTTTTCCCATAACAGTCCAAACAAATAAACTCCCTCGCTATAACCTGACTAGAATGACTAATCGCGAGAGTGGGCCCTTCTAGCCTGATAGATCTACCAGTATAAGTCTGTTGCCTCCCTTAGGCTACTGATTATGGGGGGGTTTAGGGGCTCGACTGTATATAAATATGCTACTGACCCAACTTATACCATCATAACATTATATATAGTCCTATTTACCTAGCATATCAAAAGTTATGCTTTTCCCCCAAAAACAATTAAATAAAATAATATTTAAAATGGGAGCCAAAGAACTCACCTTCAATTGTGATCAAATAATAGTTCAAGAAGGCTCGCACTAGTCAATTAGGATCCTAAACACGAAGGATTCAATTAATAACAAAAAACATGATTCTTACCTATCAAGGAAGCAATCAGTTCAGAGAAGCTCGCGGAGTTGTTTATCAAATAAATAGTCGCATGACATGGGGATAGTCAAGATGCCAATTAGCAGAATTTTCATACAACAATAGCTATCATGCTAGTATCAAGATGCCCCCCTATGAATGTTGTACGGGAGATGATGCAAAACTCCAGTCTGTTGGGGTGATGTCAGACAAAAGGAGTTGGCAATCTTAGAGGTTGTAGAAGCCATGACAGAAAAGTTAGAGAAAATAAGGCTTATATGAAGCTACCAAGGATAGACAAAAGTCATCGCTGATAAAGGAGGAGACCAATAATTTAGGGTGGGTGATAGAGTAATGTTAAAGGTGTCGCCATGGAAAGGAATTACACTGTTTAGGAAGAGGGGAAAGCTAAGTCCCAAGTTTATTAGGCCATTAAGATATTGGCACGAGTTGGAGATGTAGCTTACAGGCTGGACCTCCTAGAAGAGTTATGCGGGATTCACCCCACCTTTCATGTGTCGCATCTGTGAAAGTGTTTGGTCGATGATAAGATGATTTTTCCTCTTGATCATATTGAAGTGGATGAAAAGTGGAATTATATGGAGAAGCCGGTTGCCATTTAGATAGAGAAAGTGAAACATTAAGAAACAATGTGATCAAGCAAGTTAAGGTACATGGAACACAAAAAGGGGTCGGATGCCACTTGGGAATCTGAGAAAGAAATGAGAGAGCAATAGCCCGATCTTTATAACGACTAGGCAGGTTTCGAGGATGAAACCTAAATAAGGGGGGAGACTTGTAACGCCCCGGAATGTTGAAGCAAGCAACTTAGTAATAATGGTTGACTTGGGTTATGTATAAAAAAAGAGAGAGGAAATTGATTATGGTTCAAATGTAACACCCTGGAAAAAAAGTCAAAACGAGCCAAATTAAAAATAATGGGCTTAGTTATGGGTTATTTAATATAAATAAGGGGAAAAATAGATTATGGACCAAATTAACCTTACAGGTTATGTGTTAGATGAGTTTAAGGTCCCGTAAACACCTGGTATATATACACAAATCAGCCATATTCATCCACATTTGCAACTCAAGCAACCAACTTTCTAAAGAGAGAGTGTAGATAGAGAAAGTGGAGAAAAGTGAAGATTTGAGACTTTATTGATCAAAGGATTGAAGATCTGCCTTCCTGGGCATCAAACAACAAGAAAAGAGCAAGAATCCAGGTATGAAAAAAAGGATTTGGATCTAAAAAGTTGAGATTTTGGGTTAAAAATGAGCTAGAACATCATTTTTATGAGTTGTGAGACACTGTCAGTTCTTCATGTGAAACTGTGGATTCATCATGTGAAACAAAGGCAATCTCCTTGCCGTGAAACTATAGTTTCGCAGGTAGCTTTGCAAGTGCATAGGTAGACCAGTGGGTTTAGCGAACCTAGAAATTCCAACGAAAGTTGGGCGAAACTGCATGCGAAACTGCACGCGAAATTGCATGCTAAACTGTGCAGAAATGACCTTTTTTGTGTCTTAACTTATGTACAGACCGTGTATTGTGATCATAGCCTAGGTAACCTAAATGTGAAGCTACTTGCTAAGACTAGGTGAGTTCTAGATCCCCTCATTTACAAATTTTCTATGTTTTGGGGCTGTAATGCATACTAAATATACGTGTTTTATGGCAAAGATCTCAAGAGGTTTTAACTGGAACATAGATTTTCTATAACAATTGTTCTATATGCCTGGGGAGTTGCCCCGTGGACCTCACTAGTGGCTACTGCCCCTAGAACCCCATTGTCAGGGGCTGCCCCCGAGCCCCCGTTGTCCTGCGGAGGGTCGGATATTATTGTTGTTATTCATTTGATGAGAATGTGAATGTATGGACTATGGGTGAATTCGTTCTAAATAAAAAGGGGGTTTTCATGATGTTTCTTACTTGGTGTGATATATACTAATTAAGAATATGTATTATGTAATAAAGTGAAAGATAATGATAATGTTAACAGAAGTGAAACCTAATCAATGAATAAAAGTCTTACAAGAAAATGAATGGAGGTTCATAGCCATTGGGTTGTTAGCTCAACTGTGTGCGGTTTAGCTAACCCATGAGGATGCCCTAGGGTTAAATCTTTGTGATTGACTAATACGTATGAAGCGAGACACTTATCGCTTGCCCCGTATTGGAGTTAGCTTCGTGCATAATGCTAGGGGTCTATTTATTGACTTCGGCCCAGTACCAGCTTCGTGCACAATGTTGGGGTATAGCATACGACATTGGTCTACGAATGTTAATAAATGAATATGATGATGTGTATGTGATGATGAATGATCACGCACTAAATATAAAAGTTTTGAAATGTATGAAAAAGTATTTTGTTATTAAACTAGAACTCACTCAGCATCGTTGACTTTTGTATGCATAATAGTTGGCAGGTAATGGTTGATGCCGAGGAGATGTAGGCATGGACGTGGGAGCTACTAGGGTAGTTCAAGTCTAGCATCCACATTTCTGAGAATGTAATTATGTTAATACAATTTTTATGACGTAAACAAATGATGTGATGATTTGACACACTTTTAATTATTAATTAAAAGATATATTTCTGCTGCAAATGTTATATTTTAGATGTTTTATGCTATGAATGACCAACTGTAAGCATTCCGGGAATGGGTCATTACACCAACTTACCTTATGGGCTTAGGGTTTGATGGGTTTAAGGGCCTAACCACCCATTAAATAGCCATAATCAGCCACATTCTCCATTTCTTGCAACCCAAGCCACTAAAAGAGAGAAAGTTGTGAGAGAAAGTGAAGAACTTGAAGATTTGGAGCTTCATTCGTTAAGGGATTGAAGATCTGAGTGTTAGAGCATCAAACCACAAGAAAGGAGTATGAAACCCAGGTAAGAATCATCCTCTAAACGCCTCTGTAGGTAAGACCTGGATTCTAGGGTTTTGGGTTTTGAAAAGTTGCAAAGAATCATATAAAGGTAACATTTTTACGTATGAGATCATGTAAAAAGGTTAGATATAGTTTCATGGATGAAAAACTAAGGATTTGGATGTAAAAAGTTGAGATTTTCGGTTAAAAACGAGCTAGTTCGTCATTTTTATACGTCCAGCGAAATTGCCAGTTCTTCCTGCAAACTGTGGATTTATCCTACGAAACTAAGGCAATCTCTTTCCTGCGAAACTATAGTTTTGCAAGTAGTTTTGCAAGTACAAAGGTAGATCTGTAGATTTAGAGAATCTAGGAATTTCCGCGAAAGTTGGGCGAAAATAGTAGCGAAACTGCCATGCGAAAGTGGTAGCGAAACTTCCATGCGAAAGTGGTAGCGAAACTTCCATGTGAAAGTGGCAGCGAAACTGCCATGTGATAGTGGCAGTGAAACAGCGTGCAAAACTACTAAAAGCGAAAGATAAAAATGAAAGTTCGTACACAATGTTTTGGGGAATAGCATACGACATTGGTCTTGATAAAATTTAAAGGTATAATGAAAGTTTGAAATGTACGAAATGAACGAAACGAATGTTAATAAATGAATATGATGATATGTATGTGATGATGAATGACCAGGCACTAAATTTAAAGGTTTTGAAATGTATGAAAAAGTATTTTATTATTAAACTAGAACTCACTCAGCATCCCTAATTTTGTATGCATACTGTTGGCAGGTAATAGTCGATGTTGAGGAGATGCAAGCATGGATGGGAGCTACTAGGGTAGTTCAAGTCTGGCATCCATATTTCTGAGAATGGTATTGTGTTAATACAACTTTTAGGATGTAAACAAACAATGTGATGATTTGACACACTTTTAATTATTAATAAAAAAGATATATTTTCATACAAATGTTATATTTTGGATGTTATGCTTGAATGATAATGGAACAAGAAAGGGAAAGGGAAAGGGATACCAGTCCCTAGTACTACATGGGACGAATTTGTAAGTCTTCTAACGGAGGCGTTACAAGTTGGTATCAGAGCCAAAGTTTAAGAGAATTGGGGTAAAATATTTTTAAAAGCCTAAAACTTAAACTGATAATGGAACAAGAAAGGGAAAGGGATACCAGTCCTAGTAGCTACATGCCTGCATGTAAATGTTTTATGTAAACGTTTTATGTAAATTAATGGAAAAAGGAATTTTGTGCGTGTGTTATATGAATTATGTGCTTCTAGTAGATTTGACCACTAATGTAGTCAGGATAGGAAATGCTTGGGGAATGAGGAGTAAAGTAAGTGGCTAATCACAAATGGCCATTGTAATTAGGAACTTACTATACTTGACATAATCTGAGCTATTACCTTGAATGATCGTTTTGGTGTTCAAATCTTATAGTGCTTAGAGATGGCTGGTGGTAGATCTTCAAAGGCTTCACAAGGAGGAGGTCGTGGTGGATGTGGTGATGGGCTGCGTGTCACGGGAACAAGGCTAGGGCTGCCGAAACGACACCTGAAGAGCCCGAGCTTCATCACCAGGAAGGTGGGGATGAGAGCGCTAATCTGAGTGCCTCAGTGAAGGAGGCTATAGTTGAGGAGGTTCATCAAGTCATGCAGATGATTCTATTGTCTTTGGTGATTGAGGTTATTAGACCCATGAGGGAGGATATAAGGATGGAGAAAAAGGAGAAGAAGAAGAAGACTGCTAGGAGAGAGGACGAAGAGGGAGGAGAAAGAGAGCAACCCGAGATTGAGATGGTTGCATCCAGCAAGGATAAGGAGGAGGAGGCTGTGCAGGAAACTGCCAGAGGGTGCAACTATGGGGAATTCCAGAGATACAAGCCCCCGAATTTTAATAGGAATGGAAATGTTGCTGCTGCTCATCGATAGGTGAGGGAAATGGAGGCGGTGTTGCGTATCAGTGAGTGCAGGGAGGAACAGATAGTGAAGTTTGCTACCCATTTGTTTGTGGATTCAGCCTTATGCTGGTGGGATAGCATTGTCCAGGCCAAGGGTAGCAGGGCGATTGGAAGGATGAGGTGGAGTGAACTGAAGAAACTAGTGATCGAGGAGTTTTGTCCTCATAAGAAACTCAACAGATCGAGAGAGAGTTCCTATTGTTGCAGGTGGGAACCATGACACACTAGCAGTATACGACCAAGTTTAACAAAATGGCAAGGCTGGTGCCAGACCAGGTGACACCCGTGTCATGAAGATCAAGAGGTACGTCCAAGGTCTGCCAGCGGATATCCGCAGACAATTGATTGTAGCTCAACCAGGTATGTTTAGGAAGGTGGTCGATCTGGCAGGGAGACTGTATGACAAGAGAGAGGAGGTGACCATGGCGGAGGTGAGTAAGAAAGGTGGTGGTGATAGAACTTGAACGGGAAATGATTTGGGAGTGGTTGTTTCACTCCCAAGAACAAAAATGCAAGGGTGGATGACCGGAAGGTGGTGACGGTAGGTACAGGGATGAGGATGTGTAATAAGTGTGAGAAGGAGCATGTGAGGGAATGTAAGTGGGGATCGAACATCTGTTTCAAGTGCGGGAAGTATATGGCAGAGGATTGTGGGGGATGAGGTGCTATAACTGTGGAGAAACAGGTCATATGAATCGGGAGTGCAAGAAGCCTAGGGCTAAGAGCTCGAAAGTGGGAAGAGAGGCTGAGAAAGGGAAGGAAGTGTAGAAGGCCAGGGCGAGAGCCTTTACTATGACCCGCGAGGAAGCCAGAGTGGACCCCGATGTTGTATCAGGTACATTTCTGGTTAATGACGTTGGTGCATCTGTATTATTTGATTCTGTGCTAGTAGGAGCTTTATCTCTTCAGTATTTTGTGATAATTACCTGCTAAAAGTAGAAAGATTGATGATCCCTTTATCGTAGAAACTGCTATTTGTAAGTCTATTAGGATATCGGATGCCTTAGAGGATTGTGCCCTAGAATTGGAAGGTCATAGGTTTCCTGCTAGACTGTTGTGATGACCTTAGGTGGATTTGATGTAGTCGTAAGGATGGATTGGCTAGCAGCCTACGAGGCAAATATCATGTGTCACAAGAAGATGATTCGATTGATCGCACCCGATGGGAGTTTGGTTACAATTTATGGCGATAGGGGTTGCACGGTTCCGAAAGTAATTTCGATGGTGATGGCTGAGAAGTGTATGAGGGGGGATGTAGTGCCTATCTAGCCTATGTGAAGGATGTGGATATGACAATACCATGATTGTCGGATGTACCAGTCATGCGTGATTTCCCAAACGTGTTCCCGGGGGACCTATCAGGTATGCCACCTGACCGCGAGATTGAGTTCCAGATCGATCTGATACCTGGTGCCTAACCTGTTGCTAAGGTGCCGTATCGTCTATCTCCCTCTTAGATGAAGGAACTGATGACTTAGCTTCAAGAATTGCTAGATAAGGGGTTCATTCGACCGAGTATCTCTCCATGGGGTGATCCGGTCTTATTTGTAAAGAAGAAGGACAGTAGTATACGATGTGCATCGACTATAGAGAGCTAAACAAGTTAACAGTGAAGAATCTGTATCCGTTAGCGAGGATTGGTGACTTGTTTGATCAGCTTCAAGGCGCTGGTTGGTTCTCAAGGATAGACCTCCAATCTGGTTATCATCAACTGAAGGTCAAGGAGCAGGATATTCCTAAGAGAGCTTTTTGTACGCGTTATGGACACTACGAATTCCTCGTGATATCCTTTGGTTCAACCAACACGCCAGCTGCTTTTATGGACTTGGTGAACCGGGTGTCTCAGCCGATGTTGGATAAATTAGTGATTATGTCATTGATGATATCCTGATTTATTTAAAGAGTGAGGAGGAACATGCCGATCACATTCGGGAGGTACTGGAGAGACGCTTAGAAGGGAAAAGCTGTACGACATGTTCTCCAAAACGCGTTCTAGTTACGCGAGGTTTAGTTTCTGGGTCATGTAGTTAATCCTGAAGGGATCATGGTGGACCCAGCGAAAGTTGAGGCGGTGATGCGATGGAAGTCTCAAAAGACGCCATCCGAGATCTATAGTTTCTTGGGTTTGGCAGGCTATTACTGAAGATTCATCCAAGACTTCTCCAAGATAGCTTTACCATTGACCAAGTTGACCCGTAAAGATGTGAAGTTTGTATGAGGTCTAGAGCAGAAGAATGCTTTCGAAGAGCTAAAGACGAGATTGACTCAAGCTCCTGCCTTGACGTTGCCCGAAGGGAGCGAAGACTTGGTGGTCTATTCAGATGCTTCTATTCGGGATTGGGTTGTGTACTGATGCAACTAGGGTAAGTTATTGCCTATGCTCTCAACAGTTGAAGATCCATGAGGCTAACTACCCTACTTATGATTTGGAGTTGGTGGTTGTGGTCTTTGCATTGCAGGTTTGGAGGCACTATTTGTACGGGACGAAGTGCACCATCAACACTAATCCTAAAATCTTGAAGTACTTCTTCGAGCAAAAGGGTTTGAACATGAGGCAAAAAGAGATGGTTAGAGCTTATCAAGGATTATGATTTTGAGATCCAGTACCATCCGGGCAAGGCCAACATTGTGGCAGATGCCCTTAGCCGAAAGGAGAGACCCGAGCCGATCCGGGTGAAGGCTTACCAATTGGTCATGAACCCCGATATGATGAAGCAGGTCAAAGAATTTCAGGATGAAGCGTTGAAAGGAGATCAGATTAACTCGAAAGGATGAAAGGTCTAGTCGCCGAGTTATGGAGAACACTCTTGGTGTCATGACCCGATCGGGGCGGACGTGGATTCCTCGTTATGGAGATCTACGTGGAATATAATGGATGAGGCTCATAAGACTCGATACTCAATTCATCCCGGTGCTACAAAATGTATCAAGATATGAAAAAGGATTATTGGTGGCCGGGAATGAAGCACGACGTAGCGGAGTATGTGTGTAAGTGCCTTACTTGTCTGTAAGTGAAGTTGGGGCATCAGAAGCCATACGGGAAGATCCAACCCTTGGATATACCTGAGTGGAAATGGTAGCACATCACCATGGACTTCATTATGAAGTTATACCGTGTACGGCAAGGGGACATGATGCCATATGGTTGATAGTTGATCGTCTGACGAAGAGTGCTCATTTTCTGCTGATCCGAGAAACGTATTCATCAGAGAGATTTATGGATCTATTTTTTAAAGAGATTGTAACTTGTCATGGTGTACCGGTGTCTATCGTGTCTGATCGTGACACCCGGTTTACATCTGAGTTTTGGAAGAGATATCATGATGCGATGGGGATGAGGTTACATATCAGTACGGCTTACCATCCTCAGATAGATGGTAAGTCAGAGCGAACCATTCAAACGCCCATGTGTTGGGGCATGCGTCATTGATTTGGTGGAAGTTAGGACGAACCCTAACCATAGTCGAGTTCTCATCTAATAACAGTTATCATGCCAGTATTGCTATGCCTTTATGAGTTTTTATATGATAGAAGGTGTAGGACGCTAGTGTGTTGGGGCAATATTGGGCAGAAGGAGTAGGGGAGTATTGAGGTGATCGAGGCTATGACCGAAAAGTTGGAAAAGATCAAGGCCTTTATGAGGCAGCTAAGGATAGTCAAAAGTCGTACGCTGATAAGAGACGTAGACCATCGAATTCAAGGTGGGCGATAAAGTGATGTTGAAGGTTTCTCCTTGGAAATGTATCATCAGGTTTAGGAAGCGGGGAAAATTAAGCCCAAGGTTGATAGGGCCCTTCCGAATCGTTGCTTGGGTAGGGGAAGTAGCCCATTGATTAGAGTTACCGATGAGCTAAGTGGAATTCATCTAACGTTCCATGTATCTCATCCGAGGAAGTGTTTAAGCCGACGAGGATATGGTGGTGCCACTTGAGGATATCGAAGTGGATGAACGGTTCAATTATGTGAGCAAACAGTGGGTATCATTGACAGAAAAGAGAAGAGGCTGAGGAATAAAATGGTCCCACTTGTGTGAGTACAGTGGAAGCATAGGAAGGGGTCAGAGTCCGCTTGGGAAACCAAGGAAGCGATGAGGCATCATTATCCTCAATTATTTAGCGACTATCAGGTTCAAGGACGAAACCCAAATAAGGGGGTGGACTTGTAACGCCCTGGAAAAAAGTCGAAACGAGCCAATTAAAAATAACGGGTTTAGTTAGGGATTATTTAATATAAAATAGAGGAAAATGGATTATGGACCAAATTAACCTTACAGGTTTTTTGTTAGATTAGTTTAAGGTCTGTAAACACCCGGTATATAAACACAAATCAGCCATATTCATCCTCATTTGCAACTCAAACAACCAACTTTCTAGAGAGAGTGTAGAAAGAGAAAGTGGAGAAAAATGAAGATTTGAGGCTTTATTGATTAAAGGATTGAAGATCTATGTTTTTGGGCATCAAACAACAAGAAAAGAGCAAGAATCCAAGTAAGAATCATCATCCACAAGTCTCTTTAGATCATACCCGGATTCTAGGATTTTGGGGTTTTGAAAAGTGGTAAAGAATCATACAAAAGTCAATTTTTTATGCATGAAATCATGTAAAAAGCTTAGATATAAGTTCATGAATGAAAAACTAAGGATTGGATGTAAAGAGTTGAGATTTGGGTTAAAAATGAGCGGGAACGTCATTTTTATGTATGGTGAGAAACTGTCAGTTCTTCATGCTAAACTGTGGATTCATCATACGAAACTAAGGCAATCTCCTTCCTGCGAAACAATAGTTTCGGAGGTAGCTTCACAAGTGCATAGGTAGAGCAGTGGGTTTAGCAAACTAGGAAATTCCAACGAAAGTTATGCAAAACTCATGCGAAATTGCATGCGAAAAATGCGAAATTGCATGGGAAACTGCATGTGAAATTGCATGCGAAACTGTGCAGAAATGACCTTTTCTGTGTGTTAACTTATGTACAGACCGTGTATTGTGATCATAGCCTAGGTAACCTAAATATGAAGCTACTTGCTGAGACCAGGTGAGTTCTAGATCCCATCATTTACAAATTTTTCTATGTTTTGGGGCTGTTATGCATACTAAATATATGTTTTTTATAGTAAAGATCTCAAGAGGTTTTAACAGGAAGATAGAGTTTTCTATAACAAATTGTGCTATAAGGCAGGGGCGTTGCCCTTGGACCCCACTAGGGGCTGCTGCCCCTAGAACCCCACTGTCAGGGACTGCCGTCCCCGAGCCCCCGCTGTCGCGTGGAGGGTCGGATATTATTGTTTGTTATTCATTTGATGAGAATGTGAATGTATGGACTATCGGTGCATTCGTTCTAAATAAAAAAGGGGATTTTCACGACGTTTCTTACTTGATGTGATATATACTAATTAAGAATAAGTTTTATGTAAGGAAGTGAAAGTTAATGATAATGTTATAGAAGTGAAACCTAATGAATGAAAGAAAGTCTTGCAAGAAAATGAATGGAGGTTCAGAGCCATTGGGTTGTTAGCTCAACTGTGTGCAGTTTAGCTAACCATAAGGATGCACACAGGGGTCAATCTTTGTGATTGAATAATACGTACGAAACGGGACCCTTGTCGCTTGCACTGGTACCGGAGTCAGCTTCGTGCATAATCTTAGTGGTCTATTTATAGACTTCGGCCAGTACAGGCTTCATGCAAAATGTTTGGGGTATAGCATACGACATTGGTCTAGATGAAAGTGACAGATAATAATGAATGTTTGAAATGTACAAAATGAATGAAATGAATGTTAATAAATGAATATGATGATACGTATGTGATGATGAACGATCACGCACTAAATGTAAAGGATTTGAAATGTATGAAAAAGTATTTCTTATTAAACTAGAACTCACTCACCGTCGCTGTCTTTTGTATGCATAATAGTTGCCAGATAATGGTTGATGCCAAGCAGATGCAGACATGGATGTGGGAGCTACTAGGGTAGTTCAAGTCGGCATCCATATTTCTGAGAATGTTATTGTGTTAATACAAATTTTGGGATGTAAACAAACAATATAATGATTTGACACACTTTTAATTATTATTGAAAAGATATATTTCCATTGCAAATGTATATTTAGATGGTTACGCTATGAATGACCAACTGTAAGTGTTCTTGGAATGGGGCCTTACACCAAATTACCTTATGGGCTTAGGGTTTGATGGGTTTAAGGGCTTAACCACCCATTAAACAGCCATAATCAGCCATATTCTCCATTTCTTGCAACCCAAGCCACTAAAGAGAGAGAAAGTACTAAAAAAAGTGAAGCAATTTGAACAATTGGAGCTTCATTAGTTAAGGGATTGAAGATCTGAGTGTTAGAGCATCAAACCACGAGAAAGGAGCAAGAAATCCAGGTAAGAATCACCTCTAAACACCTCTATAGGTAAGACCCGATTCTAGGGTTTTGGGTTTTGAAAAGTTGCAATGAATCACATAAAGGTCACATTTTTATGTATGAAATCATAAAAAAAGCTTAGATATAGTTTCATGGATGAAAAACTAAGGATTTGGACGTAAAAAGTTAAGATTTTGGGTTCAAAACGAGCTGGTTCATCATTTTTATACGTCCAGCAAAACTGGCAGTTCTTCCTACGAAACTGTGGATTCATCTTGCAAAACTAAGGCAATCTCCTTCCTGCGAAACTATAGTTTCGCAAGTGCATAGGTAAATCTGTAGATTTAGCGAATCTAGGAAATTCCAACGAAAGTTGGGTGAAACTGGCAGCGAAACTGCCATGCGAACCTGGCAGCGAAACTGGCAACGAAAATACGTGCGAAACTACTGTCGAAACTATGTAGAAAATGACCTATTTGTGTGTTAACTTGTATGTAGACCGTGTGCCGTGATCCTAGCTTTGAAAACTTAGATGTGAAGTTGCTTACTGACCAGGTGAGTTCTAGATCCCCTTATTTACACGTTTTTAATGTTTTGGGCTGATATGCATGCTAAATATACAATTTTATGGGAAAGATTTCATGTGGTTTTAACAAGAAAATAGAATTTTCTATAAATAGATCCCCATACAGCCCGGCCCTATCCAGGGGCGTTGTCCCTTGGACCCCACTTGAGGCTGCTGCCCCTAGCACCCCGCTATCAGGGACTGCCCCCCGAACCCCGCTGTCCCATGGAGGGTCGGTTATACTGTTCTACTCTTTGTTGAAGAATGTGAATATAGGACTATGAGTTGATTCTTATCATGTATAAGTATATGTATAACTAAAGATGAAAGTGAAACCTAAAAAATGTTATTGAGCTTATAACAATGTACCATTGCTAAAGTAATTTCTTGCAAGCAAATGATAGAGAAGGGTTGCATTTGTTGTGCCCACATGACAGTAAGGCCTGGAATGGCTTGTCAGTATGTAAAGGCCCGGACAGGCAGGTCAGTAAGGCCTGGATTGGCTTGACAATAATGGCCTGTATGGGTACGACAGTAAGGCCTAGATTGGCATGTTGGTAAAGTCCTGTGTCCATCATAGGCATCGATAGTGACTGAGAATTGATGGATAATGAAGTGACATAGATATCAAATAAATGAAAGTAGTGACGATAAAGCGATAGTCTGTGTATAGTAATGTTTGGATATGTGACGACTACTTTCGAATGATAAAGTTAATATATCTTTCTAAAAAGTTATTTGAAGTAAACCTAGACTCACTCAGCAAAGCTGACTTTTGTATGCATATTAGTTCGACATGTGAGCAGTTGGACTTGAGTGAATGAGGGCATGGATGCAAAGCTTCTCGGCAACTGAAGACTCATCCTTGATTAAGAAGATTATTAAACACTCTTTTAAGATCCCTTTTATGTATTTAAGACATATTTAATGTTTCCTTTGAATTATGTCATGACGAATTTGAATTAAAGTAATTTCCGTTGCAAATGTTATTTAAATGATTGTTTTAAATACTTGTTTTTCTATGGTTGACCAACTGTGAGGCTTCCTGAAATCAAGGCCTTACAAGTTGGTATCAAAGCCAAAGTTTAAGTGAAATGGGTAAACTATTTTCAAAAGAAATACCTAAACTTAACAGAAAATAGGACAAGTAAAAGGATGCCAGTCCAAGAAGCTCCATGCCAAGCAGTAAAAAAATATGTTGTAAATATTATTCAGATATGTAGTGCCTTGTTACGGAAGTTAGAATCGAGGATAGAGTAAGATAATGTTAACTGTTGTGCTTACCTAAATTTATGAGATCTATACGTGCTTAGAATAAGGATAGTAGGTTCGAGTGTTAATTTGGCTCAGGATAGGAGGGTTTGGGATATGAGACGTTCTCTAAGTAGTTAATCACAACTGGCCACTGTTATTAAAAATTATAAAACTTGTCATAATCCGAACTTGCCTTGATGGACCTTATTGATATTTCAAATCTTATAGGAAGTAGAGAGATGGCACTAAAGAAAGTAGTTCCAGCTTTGGCTACTTGGAGGAGTACTAGGGGAAAGCCCCTACTAAGGCAAAGGAATTAGCAAGCAAGGCTGCAAGACCAGCAGGAAAGTCAACAAGAAACCAATTGAGAAACTGTTGAGAGGGAAAATGGATTCAGAAGCTTAAGTTGAGGAGCCTATGCTAAGCAAGCAAAGCTGAAGGAAACAATGAAAGAAGCTATTGCCTAAGAGGTGCACTAAATTCTGACTAAGTAATGCCTGCTTTGTTGCGAAGGTTGTGGAAAAGGTCAAGGGTGATGAAAAGAAAGATATGGTTCAGAAGAAGGTTAATAAGAACAAGGTGGTTAAGACTAAAGAAAGTGATGATGTGGATAAAGATGATGACTCCGAGGTTGAAGAAGTGGCAAAGGGGTGTAGTTATGGGGCTTTTCAAAGGTGTAAGCCCCCAACTTTTGATGGTACTGGTAATGTTGCTGTTGCTCAGCTTTGGATTAGGGAAATGTAGGCAGTGTTGAGAATCAGTGAGTGCCGAGAAGACCAGAAAGTGAAGTTTGCTTCCCATTCACTTTTTGGATCTAGCACTGTGTTGGTGGGATAACATTGTTGACGCTCTTGGGGAGAGGCTGTTAAGACGATGAAGTGGCCTGAAGTAAGGAGATTGGTGTCAGAGGAGTACTATGGGAACTTGATAAGATTGAACAAGAATTCGTGAGCTTGGAAGCTGGAAACATGACACACTAGGAATACACCTCAAAATTCAATGAAATGGCATGTCTGGTGCCTGACTTGGTGACTCCAGAATCAAAAAGGATTAAAAGTTACATACAAGGGTTGCCTCTAGAAATCTGTAGGGACATGGTTACTGCCCGACCTGGTACTTTTAGGTTGGAAGTGGATCTTAGTGGAAGGTTGTATGATCATCGGAGGTCCGTAACAGGGGGTGAACACGAAAGGTTGGAAAAGGAATGGTAAGAGGTATGGAAATGGTAATTATCAACCGGGGAACAAGAAAGCAAGGGTGGATGCAAAACACGCAATTATGGAGGGTTTGACGGAATCAGGGAATGTGAGAAATGTGGAAAGATGCATTTAGGAGAATGTAGAATAGGTAGCTATGGATGCTACAGGTGTGGGAGAACTGGTCACATAGCCAGAGAGTGCCTGGAATCAAAAAGGTGCTTCAAGCGTAACGAGTCAAAGCACTATAGCAAGGATTTTAGGAATGCTAAGCCGGGGAGCTAGGAAACAAGCAGGAAGGATGACAAGGGGGATGATGGAAAGCCCAAGACCAAGGCAAGGGCTTTCACCATAAACAAGAAAGAGGCAAGGAAGGACCTAGATATGGTGTTTGGTATGTTTCTAGTAAATGATGTTTGTGCTTCTGTATTATTTGATAGTGGTTCCAGTATGAGCTTGTATCTACATCTTTCTGCTACCCTAGCTATTCAAACTAGGGAAATAGATGACGCTTTTGAAGTAGAAAATGCTGATGGTAAATCCATTAGAATTGCTAGGGTGTTAGATGATTGTTGCATAATACTAGGAGGTCACTGTTTTCCTGCGCAATTGTTTGCCATGACCTTAGGTGGTTTTAGTATCGTATTGGGAATGGACTGTTAGCTACTTATGATGCCAACATAATATCCCAGCAAAAGATAATTCGATTAACGGCTCCTGATGGTAGTCCAGTTACAATTTACGGCAATAACGACTGCAAAGTGCCAAGGGTCATTTCTATGATTAAGGCAGAGAAAGTTATGAGACGAGGGTATGGGGCATACCTAGCGTATGTCAAGGACGTAAAGATAAAGCAAAAGAGTTGTCAGATGTATCTGTGTTGCATGACTTTCCTGATGTATTCCCGGAGAATCTGTCAGGAGTACCACTGGATAAAGAGATAGAATTTTAGATTGATCTACTGCCAGGAGCCCAACCCATTGCCAAAGCACCATATGTCTAGCCCCGTCCGAGATGAAAGAGCTCATGTCACAACTGCAAGAACTTCTTGATAAGGGATTCAGTTGGCCCAACATATCTTCGTAGGGTGCTCCAGTGTTGTTTGTAATGAAAAGGATGGTAGCATGAGTATGTGTATAGATTATAGAGAATTGAATAAGCCAACTGTGGAGAATCGATACCTTTTACCCAGGATAGATGATTTGTTTGACCAGTTGCAAGGTGCAAGTTGGTTTTCCATAATAGATCTCAGAGCTGGTTATCATCAGCTGAAAGTAAGGGAGCAAGATATCCCAAAGATAGCTTTTCGAACGCGTTATGGACACTATGAGTTTTTGGTTATGTCATTCGGGCTTACCAATGCTCCTACAACATTATGGACTTAATGAATCGCATCTGTCGACCGATGCTGGATAGATCAGTAATAGTATTCATTGATGATATCTTAATCTACTCAAAGAATGAGGGAGACCACGCTTGCTATATCAAGGAGGTGTTAGAAACATTACGAAAGGAGAAATTCTCTGCAAAGTTCTCAAAATGGCATTTTGGTTACATGAGGTGCGTTCTTAGGACACATTATAAATTCGGAAGGGTTCGGAAGGGATTATGGTCGATCTAGCAAAAGTTCAAGTAGTCACGCAATGGAAATCTCCAAAGACACCATCCGAAATCTGTAGTTTCTTCGGATTGGCAGGTTATTATAGAAGGTTCATCAAGGATTCCAAAGATAACCTCCCCATTAATAAGGTTAACAAGGAAGAACATGGTGTTTGACTAGGGAAAGGATCAGGAGGATGCATTTCAAGAATTGAAGGATAGATTAACCCAAGTCGCCAGTACTAACCTTACCGGAAGGAGGAGAAGACCTAGCGCGATATAACTCCGATGCCTCTTACTGCAGGTTAGGTTGTGTATTGAGCAAAGAGGAACGGTTATAGCTTACGGTCCAGACAGCTGAAGGACACAAGGTCAAAAAATGTCAGATTTGGAACTAGCAGCAGTGGTGTTCGCCTGAAGATATGAAGACATTATTTGTTATGGCACTAAGTGCACTATTTCAGCGATAACAAAGTCTAAATATTTCTCAAGAAAAAAGACCTGAATATGAGATAAAGATGGTAGAGTTAATAAAGGTATGATTGTGAAATCCATTATCACAAGGGTAAGGAAAATATGGTAGCTGATGCCATGAGCCGAAAAAGACGATATGAACCAATTCGAGTGAAGGCGTGTCAACTAGTAGTGACCCCAGATATTATGAGATTAATAAAGAAGCTCAGGTGGAAGCCTTGAAGGAGTCCTAAATTATGAAATAAAGGATGGTGGGAAAAGCCAATGATCTAGTTGATAACACGTTGTGTTGGATCTTATATGCCCAAGACACATACAAGATTGATGTGGTTAGTACGTTATGATCCAAGTCGGGTCATACCCAATAACAAGCTAGGCAAACACCGTTAAACATTTATTTGTTGATCATGATCAAGCAAATAAATTATGACACCAATTTAGAAAATGGGTTTTCTGAATTATTGCATTTGAGATAGAACAAATTATATGGATATTTTGTTCATGAGATATCATTTGTAATGTTGTTTAAATAAGTTAAATAACATCAAATAAGAGTGTTTAAGTTATAAGATTAAAATTAGTTTAATTATATAACTTAATGGGTGATTAAAATGAATTAAAAGGGTGTTTTTTAAAATGGGGGGAACCCATTTTAAACTAAAATTTTCGGCCGCCCCTTTGCTTCTTCTTGGGATTCCTTGTCTTGTTTTAAGACAAGACTTTAATCCCTTGGAACAAGACACAAAACACTCTCTCTCTCACACATGCAAAGGACTCTTTCTTCTCCATTTTCTCTTCACTTTCACGGACATAAGAGCTTGGAAAGAAGGCTTTGGGTGTTAACTTCCTAACAAGTTTGGTGCTTTGCAAGAGCTTGTGGGTATACAAGCTTGAGGTCTTCTCTTTTGAAGACTAGACATTCAAGAAACATCATCTTCCTCCTCTTATCCGTATCCAACTTGCTTGTTCAAGAAAGGTAGTATTCATGTACATCCTATGGTTGGTTTTGATAGCATTTCTTTTCACATATATATGATCCTTGTTCTTGGGTTTGTTTTCTTGAACATATAAATGTTTATTTTCAGAATATAACACAAGTTTTAAACTCCATTCATCCGCTGCGTTTTTTGTTTAAATGGTTAAACATCCTTGTTAAAACTTGTAAAAACCCAACAATGGCATCTAGAGCCGGTTATGTGGAAAACTTGCTTCAAAAGTCCAAGAAAAGTTAGTTTTGTTGGACTTTTTCAACCCATTAGGGGCTGTTTTGATATGGATAAATGAATCCCTTATCTTTCAAAGTTTTATCTCACATGCTTTAGAATAAACCTTGAAAGATTAACATCAAGTGGTTGATTGTTTTGTTTGGACTAAACCCTAAAGTTTGGGTTTATGTTGGCCGAAACTTTAAGGGTTAAAAAGGGAGTTCATGGTTGTTCTTGGATGTTGTATTTGATACATATTTTGGTGCATAACATAGCCTTGACCTAATGTGTTTTGGTTTGGATGAATGTGATTGTCATGTTTAGTTTTATTCATTAAAGGGTTGTAATAATAATTTTGGTGTTTGTATCTTTTGGGTTGTAATTTATTTATTCATTGGTTATGTAATAAATAGATTAGGTGCATTTCTTTTATTAGAAAAATTGTATTAGGATATGATTTTGTAAAAGAAGATGCACAAGTTGGAGACTCAAGGAAAGATACAAAGGAAGAACTCAAAAGACATGGACACTTGAAGCATTTGGATGTGGATTCGAGTGGGAGTTCTTGGACACATTTTAATGTGTCATTATTAACCCTTAGGAAAGACCTAGTGACAACACTTGTGATGGCAAACAAGTGTGGTCACCTTAGTGGCTATGGTTATGCACATATGATTGAATGGTTGTGCTTGTTTGGTTGTTTTGTTTTATGTTGGTTGTTTGATATATGGATATGCATAACTAACAAATTTATAAACATAACAAGCTGAAAATAAATGGTTCTTAATCATTAAGTGGTTAATAAAAGGTTATTAAAAGGATTAATGATTTTAAATAAAAGGGTTTTATTAAAAGAACCATAGGGTACCATGTATTTGAAAGCATGCAAATGCAAGGTACATAGAGTTTTCTAAACTAGAATTATGAAAACTTAAAATGTCTTTTGAAAACAAGTTTATCACCATCCTTTTACACAACACTTAAGTCACTTGAAAACTCTTAATGGGATAAAGGTCACCTAACCATTTTGAGGGAACTTGTGATTTAAGGTGGGAATGCCATATTTGTGGGATAAAGATCACCTAACCACTTATATTGGTAAACTCACATGTGTGTGTAAGTAGGGTAACTTGATTTGCAAACCATGTTAAATGGATCACCTACAATATGGTTTACAAAAGGTGTTGATGGGATTAACATGCCGACTATACATATGATGTTTAAGTCGATCCCATACCCTAGAAGTTGCAAAGGGTTGCAATTGTCAAACGTTGACTACCTTGTTAATTTAAATAATGGGATAAAGATCACCTAACCACTATTTAAATGTGACGTTGGATTCTAGAATTTTATTTTGTGTATGACACATAAAAGAAATTTATAATTAAAATGATAATATCGTAAATACTAAAATTGAACCTTGTTAAATTTTGTAGATGGCCACCAACAACAATGAAAATAATGATATTCCATCCGCTCACAACCTATCACTAAGAACCATTCTCCAAAAGGAGCGTCTAAACCATAACAATTTCATTGATTGGTTTCGAAACTTGAGAATTGTTCTCAAGCAAGAGAAACGGTCATATATCTTAGACGATCCGATTCCCGATGAACCCAATGAGGAAGATGAAGAGGCCTACTTGAATTGGGTGAAATACACTGAGGACTCGGTCCAAGTGTCTTGCCTCATGTTGGCAAGTATGACTCCGGATCTCCAAAAGGAGTACGAACATCACGGAGCATACGACATGATAACCCAGTTGAAGGAAACGTTCCAACAACAAGCAAGGGTAGAGCGCTTCGAAACGGTTCGAGCACTCCATGCATGTCGTATGGATGATACCCAATCGGTCTCATCTTATGTACTTAAGATGAAGAGCCACATAGACCGCCTCGAAAGGCTGAATTGTCCCGTCTCGAAAGAGTTGGCTACGGATTTGATCCTCAACTCTTTGTCAAAAAGGTTTGACAATTTTGTTATGAATTATAACATGAACGGTTGGGACAAGAACATAACTGAGCTTCACTCTATGCTCAAGACAGCCGAGGCGGCCATGGGTAAAAGGAGTTTACCCGTTCTCACCATCAATGAAGGTGGGAACAAGAAGAGGCCTCACCCCGCATCCAAGGCAAGTGTTGCCAAAGGTAAAGGGTACGTTGGGAGAAAGGGAAAGGGAGTGGTAAAAGTGCCACCACCAAAACCAGCGGAGAAGAAGCAAAAGGTTGCTTCGGATGACCCATGCTTTAAGTGTGGGGAGATAGGACATTGGGCAAGAAATTGTCCTGTCCATCTCAAAGAGTTGAAAGCAAAGAGGGATGCCGGGCAGACCTCAGGTACAATTTTCATGATTCATATTGATCTAAATATAATATCCTCTAACACATGGGTATTGGATACCGGATGTGGGACTCACATTTGCAATTTGTTGCAGGGGTTCAAAAGAAGTAAAAACTTCAACAAAGGGGATGTTAGCCTCTACATGGGGAATGGGGCAAAAGTTCAAGTTGAAGCCCGAGGGGACTACATCCTGAAGCTTCCAAATGGTTTGGAAGCAATTTTGAACAATGTTTTGTATGCTCCTAGTTTGACTAGGAACATTATTTCAGTTGCACAATTAAGACAATATGGTTATGTTTTGATGTTTATTGAAAATGAAATTCATGTTTCTTTAAATAACATCTTTTATTTTAAAGCTACTCCTATTAATGGTATTTATGAATTGGTTCATGAAAACACATTATATGATAGCTCGTTGTACCAAACCACCACCAAGAAGCTCAAATTAGATTTGAGTGACACCTATCTTTGGCATTGCCGTCTTGGTCATATAAACAAGAAGCGCATACAAACTCTTCAAAAGAATGGTCTTTTAAAAGCAAGTGAATATGATTCATTTGATGTATGTGAATCTTGTTTACAAGGCAAAATGACTAAGGCGCCTTTTAGTGGCAAAACCGAAAGGGCAAAAGATTTATTAGGTATCATACATTCGGATGTATGTGGTCCTTTTAAGCCAATGACTAGGTATAATGAAAGATACTTCATTACCTTTACCGACGACTATAGTAGGTATGGGTATGTGTACTTGTTAAGACACAAAGATGAAGCTTTTGAAATGTTCAAAACCTTCCAAAATGAAGTAGAAAATCAACTCAACAAATCAATAAAAATTCTTCGCACCGATAGAGGAGGTGAATACCTGAGTGATGCTTTTAGAGATCATCTTAGAAGTTGTGGGATTATCTCACAACTATCTCCACCTGGAACACCACAACACAATGGTGTGTCCGAAAGGAGAAATCGAACTCTATTAGATATGGTTCGATCTATGATGGCTGGAAGCTCATTGCCTCTATCATTTTGGGGCTTTGCTTTGCTCTCTGCGGCCCGTATTTTGAATATGGCCCCAACCAAGAAAGTGGAAAGGACACCTTTTGAAATATGGCATGGAAGGGTTCCATCTCTATCATATTTAAAGGTGTGGGGATGTGAGGCTTATGTAAAGACTCCCACCTCAAACAAGTTAGAAAGACGTTCCACTAAGTGTATTTTTATTGGATATCCTAGAGATTCTATGGGATATTATTTCTATGATCCATTGGAACAAAAGGAGTTTGTTGCCAAGAAGGGTGAGTTCTTGGAAGCCAAGTTCCTTATGGAAGGAGCTAGCAGTAGAACAGTGGATCTTGAGGAGGATCAAGGTCCACAACCCGATACACGTTTGGTTGACACTAGCACTCAACATGAGGATGTTGAGAATGATCAAATGGTTGATCAACACACACAAAACGTTCGCAAATCTGGTAGAACTAGTAATCCACCTGAAAGATATGGATTTTTCATGGATGGGTGCTATGTGGTTGATTCCGATGAACCAATCACATACCATGATGCAGTGTCCAATTTGGATTGTGACAAATGGCTTGAAGCCATGAATGTTGAGATGCAATCCATGTATGACAACCAAGTGTGGGACTTGGTTGTACCACCTCTTAACTCCAAGGTAGTTGGAAGTAAGTGGGTTTTCAAGAAGAAAACCGATATGCATGGAAACTTGGATACTTATAAAGCTAGACTTGTAGCAAAAGGTTTCACTCAAACTCAAGGGGTTGATTATGATGAGACTTTTTCGCCTGTTGCAATGCTAAAGTCTATTAGGATATTATTTGCCATAGCTGCTCATTATGATTATGAGATTTGGCAAATGGATGTCAAAACCGCTTTTCTAAATGGATATCTTGAGGAAGATGTCTATATGGTTCAGCCTGAAGGTTTTGTCGACCCAAAACATCCTAACAAAGTATGCAAGTTAAAGAAATCAATCTATGGATTGAAGCAAGCGTCAAGAAGTTGGAATCACCGTTTTGATGAAGAGGTAATTAAATTTGGGTTCATCAAAAATGCTGATGAGGCTTGTGTGTATAAAAAGGCTAGTGGGAGCATCATCACTTTCCTAGTATTGTATGTCGATGACATCCTACTATTTGGAAATGACATTCCAACCTTGGAAGGTATAAAAACCTGGCTTGGAAGCTGTTTTTCCATTAAGGATCTTGGTGAAGCCGCCTACATTTTGGGAATAAAGATCTATAGGGATAGATCAAGGCGGTTGATAGGTTTAAATCAAAGTGCATACATTGACAAGATCTTGAAAAGGTTCAAGATGGAGAACTCTAAGAAAGGTACGGTACCTATTCAAAGAGGAACGATATTGAGTACGACTCAATGTCCAAGCTCAAAGGATGAGCAAGATAAAATGAAGGGAATCCCGTATGCATCTGCTATAGGATCCATCATGTATGCAATGATATGCACTAGGCCGGACGTGTCATGCGCCTTGAGCATGACAAGCCGATACCAGCAAAATCCTGGAAATAGTCATTGGATGGCTGTTAAGAACATACTTAAGTACCTAAGGAGGACTAAAGATATGTTCCTAATCTATGGATCTGGTGAGGAGGAACTCGTGGTAAAAGGTTACACGGATGCGAGTTTCCAAACTGATCGGGATGACTCACGATCACAATCGGGATACATTTTCATCCTAAATGGAGGAGCAGTCTCTTGGAAGAGCTCTAAACAAGATGTGGTGGCATTATCAACTACAGAGTCAGAATACATCGCCGCTTCATTAGCAGCTCAAGAAGCTGCATGGTTGAAGAAATTCATTGCCGATCTAGGGGTTGTCCCTTCCATTCAGGACCCCCTAGAAATTCTTTGTGATAATGAGGGTGCGATTGCTCAAATCAAGGAACCCCGTGCACATCAAAAGACTAGGCACATTGAGCGGAGATTCAACTACATAAGGGATGAAGTTGAAAAGGGAAAAATATGTATTCGCAAAGTTCACACGGATCAAAACATTGCGGATCCACTCACGAAGCTTCTTGAAAAGGCAAAGCATGAGGGTCATACTTGTGCCATGGGACTTCGATATTCTAGTGACTGGATTTGATTTTGTGATCTTGTATTTGGATATTGGAACCTTTTATTACTTGAATGAATTATATGGTTATAATGTTTCAACTAATGTTCCAATTTTGCATGTTTAATCCATGAGTAAATCATTTACTCTAAACGTCCGTAGTCGTTCATGCCTGTGGGAACAAGTATGAGGGTAAGACTATTATGAACTTGGATTGGTAGATATTCATTTGGATGAATATATAGCAAAGGGTTGCTGCCAAAGTTCATAGATATTTATGGGATATAAATATTGGACTGACCCGCATTTCAAATATTACTACATGGAATCTTCTTGATTGATCATAAGTAAATTTGAGTAAAGGCGAATATCATTTGGTATCCTCTGACCTGAGATACATATTGGGTCTTGATATTCACCGGGTATTATACTTTGACTTAGTTCTTCGCTGTTCTGAAACATGGCAGTACATAAGACTAAATTCAGGTATAGCACGAGGTGATTGTGAGAGACGTATGTAATCAAGATGGGATTTGTTCCTCTTATTCGTTGAGAGTAAGATGTCTAAGGCCTGCTAAAGTTAAGTCAATGGAGAATGATCATTCTGTGTCTCTAAGATTTAACATGACATCTGTGACAAAAGGATAGATGATTGATTCACCTAAAACATTTTCGAGTAAGATACTTGAAGGGGATGATGTTATTGAATGGCACTTAGTCATACGTATTAAGGGTAGTAAACCGTTGTTAGGCGGTATTTACTGCTTGCATCAATCTTCTATGAATCTTGTGCAAGTGGGAGATTGTTGGATCTTATATGCCCAAGACACATACAAGATTGATGTGGTTAGTACGTTATGATCCAAGTCGGGTCATACCCAATAACAAGCTAGGCAAACACCGTTAAACATTTATTTGTTGATCATGATCAAGCAAATAAATTATGACACCAATTTAGAAAATGGGTTTTCTGAATTATTGCATTTGAGATAGAACAAATTATATGGATATTTTGTTCATGAGATATCATTTGTAATGTTGTTTAAATAAGTTAAATAACATCAAATATAAGAGTGTTTAAGTTATAAGATTAAAATTAGGTTTAATTATATAACTTAATGGGTGATTAAAATGAATTAAAAGGGTGTTTTTTAAAATGGGGGGAACCCATTTTAAACAAAATTTTCGGCCGCCCCTTTGCTTCTTCTTGGGATTCCTTGTCTTGTTTTAAGACAAGACTTTAATCCCTTGGAACAAGACACAAAAACACTCTCTCTCTCACACATGCAAAGGACTCTTTCTTCTCCATTTTTCTCTTCACTTTCACGGACATAAGAGCTTGGAAAGAAGGCTTTGGGTGTTAACTTCCTAACAAGTTTGGTGCTTTGCAAGAGCTTGTGGGTATACAAGCTTGAGGTCTTCTCTTTTGAAGACTAGACATTCAAGAAACATCATCTTCCTCCTCTTATCCGTATCCAACTTGCTTGTTCAAGAAAGGTAGTATTCATGTACATCCTATGGTTGGTTTTGATAGCATTTCTTTTCACATATATATGATCCTTGTTCTTGGGTTTGTTTTCTTGAACATATAAATGTTTATTTTCAGAATATAACACAAGTTTTAAACTCCATATCCGCTGCGTTTTGTTGTTTAAATGGTTAAACATCCTTGTTAAAACTTGTAAAAACCCAACAGTTGGGGTGTGAGACATTTATGGCAGGATATGGGTTTCCAAGGTATGGGGATTTACGAGAGAAAATTTTTGAGATGAAGCACACAAGACTCGTACTCATACACTAGGGCAAATAAGATGTATCATGATTTGAAGAAAGATTATTGGTTGCCCGTGAAATTGAAGATAGAGGTAGTTGCGTATTAAATAAATGTCTAACATTGCTAGCCAGTGAGAGTCCGAGTATCAAGGCCCTATGGGTATGTTCACCGTTTGAGGTTCCAGAATGGAAGTGGAACATATTACTATGATTTTATACTGTACCATGTACAACAGGGCAAATTGATGCAATCTGGGTTATAGTGGTAGATTATCCTACTATGCTCATTTCTTAAAAGGGAAGCAATAGGTTCAAGAAGCTCGCGAGGTTGTTCATATCGGAGAAATAGTCGCACGCATGGCATGTCTGTATCAATTGTGTCAGACAGGGACACTGTTTTACATCTAAAATCGAGAAGTTTGCGCAGAGATGGGACAAGATTGCATATCAGTATGGCATACCACCCGGCAGACCGATGGTCATCCGAAGAACGATACAGATATTGGAAGACATGTTAGAAGCTGTGTTATGGACTTTGGTAGTAATTGGGATAGTCATCTACCATTAGTAGAATTTTCTTATAACAATAGCTATCATGCTAGTATCAATATGCCCCCATATGAAATGTTGTACGGAGACGATGCAAAACTCTAGTTTATTGGGGTGATGTCGGAAAAAAAGAATTGGGAAGTTTAGAGTTGTAGAAGCCACGACGGAAAAGTTAGAGTAAATTAAGGATCATATGAAAGCTACCAAGGGTAGACAAAAGTCATACGCTGATAAAAGGAGGAGACCAATAGAATTCAAGGTGGGTGACACAGTATTGTAAAGGTGTCACCATGGAAAGAAATTATCTGGTTTCGGAAGAGGGGAAAGCTAAGTCCCAGGTTATTGGGTCATTTAAGATATTGGCGCGAGTTGGAGATGTAGCTTACAGGCTGGACCTCCCAGAAGAGTTAAGTGGGATTCACCCCCCTTTCATGTGTCACATATGCGAAAGAGTTTGGTCGATGATGAGATGGTTGTTCCTCTTGATGATATTCAAATAGATGAAAAGTTGAATTATATGGAGCAGTTGGTTGCCATTTTAGATAGAAAAGTGAATCATTAAGAAACAAAGTGATCAAGCAAGCCAAGGTACATGGGGAACACCAAAAGGGGTCGGATGCCACTTGGGAATCCGAGAAAGAAACAAGAAAGCAATACCCCGATCTTTTTAACGACTAGGCAGGTTTCGAGATGAAACCTAAATAAGGGGGGAGACTTGTAACGCCCCGAACTGTTGAAGTGAGCAACTTAGTAATATAGTTGAGTTCGGGTTTTGTATAAAAAAATAGAGAAAATGATTATGGGCCAAATTACCTTATGGGCTTAGGTTTTGATGGGTTTAAGGGCCTAACCACCCATTAAACACGGTCATCCACATTTTCTGTTTCTTGCAACCCAAGCCACTAACATATTAGTGAGAGAAAGTAGTGAGAGAAAGTGAAAAAACTTGAAGATTTGGAGCTTCATTGGTTAAAGGATTGAAGATTTGAGTGTTAGAGCATCAAACCATGAGAAAGGAGCAAGAAATCTAGGTAAGAATCATCCTCTAAATGCCTTTGTAGGTAAGACCGGATTCTAGGGTTTTTGGGTTTGGAAAAGTTGCAAAGAATCACATAAAGGTCACATTTTTACGTATGAAATCATGTAAAAAGCTTAGATATAGTTTCATGGATGAAAAAACTATGGATTTGGAGGTAAAAAGTTAAGATTTTGGAGTAAAAACAAGCTGGTTCATCATTTTTATACGTATAGTGAAACTGCCAGTTCTTCCTATGAAACTGTGGATTCATCCTGCCAAACTACGGCAATCTCCTTCCTGCGAGTAGTTTCGCAAGTGCATAGGTAGATCTGTAGATTTAGCCAATCTAGGAAATTCCAATAAAAGTTGGGCGAAACTGCCATGCGAAACTGGCAGCGAAACTGCCATGCGAAACTGGTAGCAAAACTGCGTGCGAAACTGCTGCCGAAACTGCGTAGAAATGACCTATTTGTGTGTTAACTTATGTGTAGACCATGTACTGTGATCCAAGTTAGAAAACTTAACCATGAAGTTGCATACTAACCAGGTGAGTTCTAAATCCCCTTATTTACACGTTTTCAATGTTTTGGGGCGATATGCATGCTAAATATACAATTTTTATGGCAAAGATTTCAAGAGGTTTTAACAAGAAAATAGAATTTTCTATGAAAATATCCCCATGCAGCCTGGCCCCAGCAAGGAGTGTTGCCCCTTGGACCCCACTAGAGGCTACCGCCCCTGAACCCCGCTGTCCCGTGGAGGGTCGGTTATACTGTTTGTATTCTTTTGTTGAAGAATCTGAATATATGGATTATGAGTTTATTCTTAGCATGTATAAGTATATGTATAAATAAAGATGAAAGTGAAACCTAAAGAAAAGTTATTGAGCTCATAACAATGTACCATTGCTAAAGTAAAGTGTTGTAAGCAAATGATAGAGGAGGGTTGCATTTGTTGTGCCCTCGTAACAGTAAGGCCTAGATTGGCATGTGAGTAAAGTAAAGGCCCTGATAGGCAGGTTAGTAAGGTCTGGATTGGGATGACAATAATGCCCTTTATGGGTATGATAGTATGGCCTGGATTGGCATGTCGATAAAGTCCTGTGTTCATCATAGGCACCGATAGTGACTGGGAATTGACGAATAATAAAGGGACATAGCTATCAAATAAATGAAAGCAGTGACGATAAAGCGATAGTCTATGTATAATAGTCTTTGATATGTGATGACTACTTTTGAATGATAAAGTTAATATATCTTCCTAAAAAGTTATTTGATAAAGTAAACCCAGAACTCCCTTAGTGAAGCTGACTTTGTATGCATTTTAGTTGAAGGTGAGCGGTGGACTTGAGTGAATGAGAGCATGGATGCGAGCTTCTTGGCAACTAAAGGCTGGCATCCCTGATTAAGAAGATTATTAAACACTCTTTTAAGATCTCTTTATTTATTTAAGACAAAGTTAATGTTTCCTTTGAATTATGTCATGATGAATTTGAATTAAAGTAATTTCTGCTGCAACTGTTATTTAAATGAATGTTTTAAGTCCTTGTTTTGCTATGGTTGACCAACTGTGAGGATTCCTTAAAAGAAAGGCCTTCAAGTATACCATCCATTTTTGTTGTCATAATCTTCTAGTTTAAGTGGGGTCTTCCTAACGTGATTATAACCTAGGTTTTGTACTAAACATTTTATACCTTTTTAAATCCTAATTAGCTTTCTTAGGAAACACTCAAACAAAGTCATCCATCCAACATTTCAAGCATAATCATCTATCTAATAGTTCATAATTAACAATATTCCAAACCTACACATATATACATATGTATCACACACATACACACACACATATATATATATATACATACCATATATATATATATATATATATATATATATATATCACACACACACACACATCCATACAACACCTTTTCATACAAGCATTAAGATTTCACCATTCTAAATCAATATCCATGACCAATAACAGATTGTATAACAATTTTTAAACCTCATTTCATCATAATCATAATCTTTTATAAGCCATTTTAGTAGGTGAACTAGAGTTTCTCAAGATTTTCATCTTGTTCATCCATGCAAAAAGGTATGATCAAACCCAAAATTGAGTATACCTTGAGTATCTCTTGGTCTTAAACAATAATTTCTAACGTTTGCACAACGATTTTCAACACCGGTTACACCTTCAAGCTCCTAACCCGACTACACTTAGAAACCCTCTTGTTTTTGACCCAAACAGAAGAAATAGTGGTGTTGTAGAGCTTCTGCAATGGGTTTTAATGTTGGTGGCGGTGTGACTTTAGTGGTGGGTTTGGGTGGTGCTAGCGGTGACCAAAAGGGGTGGGGGTGGGATGATCGTGGGAGGTGGCTACCACAGGTGGTGATGTGGTGGTGGGTGGTAGTCGCGGGTTATCATGTGGTGGTAGGCAGTGGCCGCGAGTGGTGGTGTGGCAGGTGATGGGATGGCCGATGGTGGGGGAGGGAGAAGGGAGGAGAAGGGGGTGGTGAGATATGTGAAGTGTGCGTGTGGGAGTATTGTACAAGAGTTAATAATAGTTGTCATCCACTATTATTATTATTATTATTATTATTATTATTATTATTATTATTATTATTATTTATTTTATTATTTTTTTTAATTTTCATTATTTTATTATTATTAAACAAATAATCGACTTCGTGGTTCGTTATTTGGTCGTCAACTTTAAGTTTTTCAAGTGATCTAACACAATATAAAATTTATTATTATTAGACTAGATTTGTACGGATGTTGATCTGATTTTTGACCGGGTGTTACATGGGTAAATATTTATAAAAATAGAAATATGTATACTCTAGTGTGTGCATAAGTGCATAAATTATATATATATATACACACACACACACATCTTTTGTGTAAAATCACGCGTTGAGCCCGAACCAACCTGAGATAGAATCAAGAATAGTATAATGTTGATTTAGCGTGTTTAAAAGTACATTTATTTATTATTATAAATGCTTGACTATTTGGTTCGCACATACACTCGAAGTTTGTCATTCTTGTTATTACTCGTATCGAATCAAGGAGAGTTTCACAGCTCCGTTTTTATTGCAATTATTTATAAGGTAAGTATGCTCTCTATTTTCTTGCTTTGAAATAAATTATTAATTTGGGACCATTGTGTTACCATTTTGTAAGTTATATATGGTACACACATGATTTTTCTATGTGGTTATTTATTTTTAACTATTTAACTCCGGTGTTGGAGTCGATGGACATGTATTGATAGTAATATTGGCTTGACACCCCTATCTTTGTTTGTTAGTATACTATTTGGGACTGATAGCGATGAAGAAAGGACCCTAGGGTGAATATATACTAACAAAATCTATGTGTATGTTGTAGGCTTATTTGTGAGGCTTATGATTACATGCGATATTGCTTGCTTAAAACTGTATACACTTATGTCCCATAAAACTTCTACACAACATCAATATTTATTTATTATTTAAACTTACGAACTCATCAACCATGTGTTATCCTTTTGAGCATATCTTTTCAGGTAACAATAATTATTGACGATAGCTAGAGTTTATGTCTTATAAATGACCCTAAAGATTGCATGATAGACCCGCTCTAGTGTTTCAAACAATAGTGTTTCAATTTATGCTTATCATACTTAGGCATGTTTTTTGTTTACTTGTTCGCGGGTTGTGGATTCTATTTGATTAAACTTGTTGACAATGTTTGTCGTCGGATTGACTAACTACGACACAAGTCTCCATTTGTGTCAGGTGACGTCATGACACGTTTGTTTTCATCATTAATGCATATCTATAAATTACAATGTGTTATGATGATCCTGTCCATTACATCCTCATATTTCTGCTATAAGCGGGGGTGTGACAGCTTAATCCTTGATGCTGGAATTGTTGATTTTGATTTTGAGGAAAAATTGATTATGAGGTTGTTGTTGGTATGAGTTTAGAGTTTGTTGTTGTTGGTTTGATACGTTGGCCTTGGTTTTAATCCTAGGGGCTAAGTGCTACTATTTGCACTCCAACTGAAGTTCGGTGATTTTTCAAACCTGTATTGTATGTGTTACTATATGGGTTGTTTTGAGGATGAATTTCACTTTTTATATAGTCCACTAGCTCCGAAGGGTTAAACATTTCCCCTTGTTGACAATCCAAACTCATATGTGGTCCCCCCACACATATCACAAACTTCTTGTGTCCTCTTTACCTGTATTTGGTTCATCCTGTTTGTAAGTGCTTCAACTTATGTAGATAAGGAATGATATGTATAAACTTGATAAACACCCTGTCTTGTTTGCATGCTTCTTGGAGCTTGCCATGAGCAAATTTTGTTAGCTAAATCTGCTATCAACTCATGTGCCTCCTTGGGTGTTTTATCCTAAAATGTACCTCATGCGGATGCATCAATAATCTGATGGCTTTATGGGTATAAACCATTGTAAAAACGTTTAGATTTGAAACCAAGGTTCTAATTCATGGTGTAGGAACTTCCTGACCAAATTCTTGTATATTTCCCATGCTTCGTAAAGTGATTCTCTTTCACTTTCATGAATAATGTGATTAAATTCCTTAATCTAGTCGTCTTCGATGGTGGAAAGTTCTTCAAGAGAAATTTTTCGGCCATTTGGTCGTAAGTGGTGTTGGAACCAATAGAAAGTGTATTCAAATATTGCTTTGCTCTATCCCATAGTGAGAAAGAGGATAACTAAAGTCTAATTGTATCATGATCAACTCCGTTAATCTTGAAGGTGTCACATATCTCAAGAAACTTTGCAAGGTGAAAGTTTGGATTGTCATCAAGGCGACCATTAAATTGATAACTATTTTGGATCATTTGAATCATGCTTAATTTGATTTCAAAGTTGTTAGCTTGGACATTCGGTCATACGATGCTAGGTGTCGCACCTTCTATAGATGCTTTGGCAAAATCATAGATTGTTCTTTATTATCATGCCCCGCCATTGTATCTCGGTGTGCTCTCATTCACTTCCTATTTCGTTTGTGTCTTCTTTTTCACTTTTGTTTTCATTTGTGCCTTCTAGCCTCGTTGCTTTACTTTTGATTTCTTGTGCTATGTTTTTACCCTCATGTTCCTTCTAAGTACCTTTTCATGTTCAAAATAATGCTCTACAAGATCATTAGCGGGTGAATATGCGGACATAAGCCTCCTAAAAACACAAACACTACAAAATGCTTAAAGAAAGGCAAAGGTAACAAAATAACTACATTAAACTAAAATGCATAAATATAAAGGATTGGCTAAAATAATGACTCAAATCATTCTAAGAATTGCCCTGCCCTAGCAACGGCGTCAAAACTTGATGTGTGATTTGATATATAGATTTTACACATTTAAGTTTTAAAACTATAAAATGATTTTCATCTTATAACTAACTGCACACACAATTGGCAAGTATACCTATCAGATAGTAGTATAGCTTTTGGTAAGAAGTAAGTATCGATGTGTGGACACAAGAGCTACCGATACTAAGTCTTTATCATTATCTTGCCAATGAAAAATGATTTGTGAATATTATGATTAACTAAATTAAGAAACAAATAATCTAATAGAAAAAAGTAAACAAAAATGAAGATAATCAATTAGAGGAGGATATCTGTAACAGCCTAGCTTAACCGCACCATGATATTGTCCGCTTTGGCTGGGACGAACCACCATCGCCTTACGGTTTTGTCTTCACCTGGACCGGGACGTACCACCATCGCCCAGGAAAAACGCGTCACAGTGGGGAAGGTTTCAAGCCCCTTATAAAGAAGCATTCGTTCACCTTCCCAACCAATGTGGGATGTTACAATCCACCCCTTTAAGGAGCCTAGCGTCCTCGCTGGCACACCGGCCCAACCCTGGCTCTGATGCCATCTGTAACAGCCCAGCATAACCGCACCATGATATTGTCTGCTTTGGCCGGGACAAACCACCATCGCCTCACGGTTTTGTTTTCACATGGACCGGGACGTACCACCATCGCCCAGGCAAAACGCGTCACAGTGGGGAAGGTCTCAAGCCCCTTATAAAGAAGCCTTTGTTCACCTTCCCAACCAATGTGGGATGTTACAATATCATTTAGACTTCGAATCCACTTAGCAAAACAATGACAACATGAATGAACCTAAGGTGAGATCATTTTCTACACATGAAACATGGATGTTATCAATATTATTGTCAAGGTTATCTATTTATATAACACTTTTTAAATTTAGAATGATAAACGTATAATAGCTACCTCAAGTTATGCCATAAAGAACCAATGATATAACATAACCAAACCCACAAATTTTTGGAAATTTAACACGATAAACACATGGTAACCACCTTAGTTCACGTAGATGTAACAATAGCTATGTTAATCCTTCAACTTATGAATGTCCTATCATGAATACACGAACCATAAATTTGCGCATTATCTATAGTTATACATAAACAAAGTTGGGACATATTCATAACAAACACAATGGTTTTCATAAACATATGTGCAAGGATGCACAATTGTTCAACATCCTTAAATATACAACCCTCATTCACCATTTTTAGTCAAATGCCATGAACTACATACTAGATTATGTGATTCATGAATAAATGTTCCAACACACATGGTTTTCAAACATAATGTGTTTGTAACACCTACAAGATTCAATATTTCATCAAGTTAAACAAACACACACTATCATTAAAGGGCATTCATAGCTCTGTAATGAACATTGACATAAACATTGCTAAGGGTTTCATACAACATGTTAAATTATGCTAAGCTTCATCTAATCTAAGTGATTAAGAGTGTTTAGCCTTTGGGGCTTACAAAAACCACAACCAAACTCATAGAAATGGAAGAAAATATGATGCATCTAGATATTTTAAAACAAAAATGAGTAGAGGTGGGTTGTGTGATGATTAATCCCTTAAAAGTTCTCTATCTTCAAACTTGGCCTTGAATCTTCAAAGATCTGCCCAAAATACTTAAAAGACTTGAGAGAAATAGGGTTTTATGTGAAATGGTGGATATGTTCTAAATGGAGGGGGTCATTAGGTATGAAACCTGTAACTAGGGCAAACACAGTTGTGTTCTTCTTAACACAGTTGTGTTGGCTGTCAGATATTATATAGATCCATTTAAACACAATTGTGTGAGTAAGTTATTCCGCATAAGCTTCTTCAAATCTTGAGCTCTTTCCATAAAAATCACCAAGTTTTCACCAAACACTACAATATTCTATTAGAACATAAATAAGTGACTAAATAAATGAATTTTTAACCAAAAATCACCCAAAATATGGGAGAATATGTAGTATTATCATGAATAATTATTAACATATCATGTTTTATCATATTTAATTCCAACGGACGCATTTAGAAAAACAAATATAAATAATCCTAAGATTTCATTAATAAAAAAATGTACAAATAAGAAAATGTACACAACTAACGTTAAGTAATAATTGAAATAAGTACATAACATTGTTAGTTTTAGTGATCTTTAATAATTTGTCAAACTATGACATGGTTTAAAGTTGTACCCAAGATGGATTGATATTGTTCTTGCGCACAGGCCATAATGGCGGTCTCATTCCATACCATTTTATGGTTGTTGAATACATTGTCATAGATACCATGAAACAATGAGATTTTTCTTCTTAAATCAAACCACTTAGAGCGCTCTTAGTTATCTTTGTTACATTATTCAACACACTAAAGGTGCAAATGAAAATGTGTGTTAGCTAGCTCCAAAATGTTTGATGAGTGGGTGATGGGTACAAGTTTCACACCCTCGCCGATGGAGGAATCTCAAGCAGTTGACGTAATCGGATATCTTGAACACATGGTAATAAGATACTTAAATCTAGTTATGAATTCAAAATAAACTATGGCAACAATGTATTAGGGTACATTTCCAATGATTTATACATTTAAGCCTAGATTTCCTAAGCTTATGCAAGATAATCTTTGTGTGTGCCCTAGTCATGCCATGTTTGATAATATCCAAGATAGCCTTGTTAGTTTCCTTAAAAACATGTTAAAAATGGGTAACAATAATGTTGGTGAGCTCGTAGGTTTGAAAATCAATAAATTGTTGATGAATCAAAAACAAATCATGTAAAGTCACCATAACATGAGTAAGGTGAAATGTATTTATGAGTCTACAGCTAAGCCTTTGACAACATGCCTCGTCTAACACTTATTCTATGTACGGAGAAAAAAGTCAAGTTATAGTTTGTGTGGTAATAATCAATCAATATTGTTGACTGTGGATTTACACGTTCCAATCAGTCGAGAGAATGGGGATTGTCAATCCCGATAGTACTATCTATATTAAACCTGCGGCTCCAACCCGGAGTTAAATAGTTGTGTATGTTAATGAGGTCTTTGTAAGTTAAACCCAATAAATAACATAAGTCACCAAAATGTGTATAAACATAGATAATAGCAATAACTCATGTAAGTAGTTAGGTAACATGTTTCTCCCCCGAAATTAGTAAAAGTTAAAAGGGGCTACGTGTGACATCCGGTAATTTTCCGTTACCAAACTCCGTTTGTTCCGTTAAGTCTTGCATACACGTGTCGTGCACACACACTAGTTGTCGTTGAACGCTGGTGACTTAACAATAATCAGTAATGTTAAATTGATGATAATTAAGTTAACAATGTGATTATTAAGTTATGCTTATGTGATTTAAATGTTAACTGTAATTTATATCGCGTAACGTGGAAACGTGTGTATTTACTTTGTAAATTTTGTAGCTTGTAAAGATAATACATATAATTGCTACTACTAGTTTATATGTTTATTATTCTAGTTAAAAACATTTTAAAGGAGTGTGTAAAAGCTTAATTTTTATAAAATACAAATTATAAGGGTTAAAAGGGTAATTATGGATTATTAAATAAAAAAAAAATCAAAACTCTAACCCTAATCACCCTTTCGGCCGCGACACCTTCAAACACACACACACACACTTCTGTTTTCATCAAGAACAAGCAATTCCATTCGATTTTGACCGATTTCAAGCATCACAACAAGTTAGAATCATCAATTGCAAGCCATTACACGTTTAAAGGTTAGATTTTTACATGTTTTTGATGGTTTTTCATGGTGGCCGAACCCTAGTTCGAAAATCTGCAATTGAATGTTAATTCTTGGTTGTTTGGTGATGTTATGATGTTAGTTAGGTTGTATTGATGCTAGTTAACGTTGATTATGCAAGAAAGTTTGGATTTTGGTTGTTTGTTCATATGATCATCTTGGCCGAGAGTTTGAGGCATGTTGGATCAAATTGGATGTTGAATGTTGGTTGTTTGATGTTGTTATTATGTTAGTTGGATTGTATATATGCTAGTTAACGTCGATTTTGCAAGAAAGCTATGATTTTGATACGTTGTTCGTAGGTTACTAATAATAGTAACTTTATTTTGCATGAATTGATGATTGGATGATGTATGTATGTTATGGATGTGTTTGTGATGATGATTAGATGCTAAGTTGATGTTATGAACAATTTAAAATCAAGAAGATGTCTTATAGTTCATACATTGCTAAAAATAGTAACTTTTGGTGTTGAATGTTGATGAATCATGATGATTAGGTGTTGTTGATCATGTTTAGATGTTGTCATGGACTTGAGTGGTATATAATTGATGAATTCATGAATGTAGTGTGAGTTTGATGAATTTGGGATGAACTTTCCCAAAAGGGAAACTTTAATTGTGCAAATCCTTGAATTGGATGATTTGAGCATGTTTGGGATATTAGGATCATGCTAGTGTGTTCATGGATGATTTCTAAGGTGATGAAATGTGTTGTTTAGGTTATAGGGATGTTGATTTGGTTTGTTATCTGTTTTGGCCTGTTGTGATTCGCATGACTTGTGTGATATCTAGTTGCATGATGATCTAGGTAGTACATGTGGTTAATGAAGTGCTATATGTAATCAAGTTGTATGTGAACATGTATGACATGCTGTTGTGTTAGTATTAACGAGTTATCACCTATAATGTCACCAACGGGTCAAACGGGTCAACTGGGTCAAATGTGTCTTGTCTTTCTAAAACCTTGAGTTCCTTGGTTTGTAGAGCACTTAGGGTTTCATGTTGATTTTGTGTACACGTGCTTATGTACTCTTGTATTCTAGGTGACCTTTGAAGGTTGTCTTTCCCTCTTTCTTTCAAGTTAAGCTCTAAGTTAATTCTTGCGCGTATCAGGTGAGTTCTTGCCCCACTCATTTTACATAATCTCTTTTGGGGGAGATAGCATACTGTTGATCACAAACGCTTTTATATATGAGTGTGTATAATATTGATATAGTGCTGTTTACCATGGAAAGTCCTCACACTTTCGGATTGTTAATATTGACTAGCGGGGAAATTTGGGTAGTACTACTGGGTCTGACGAGCCCCACCTGTGTGACTCGAGGTCATACGGGTGCAATTTTGTCCTAACATATATTCGTCACGACCTGGTAAGTCGTGACGGGAGGCAACAAACGTAACACAGTCAGCTTCGATCGCGAAATCACTATGATTAATATTTTTATGTTAATAGACTAGCTATCTATTGCAATACACTACTTATGCTCTGGAAACTGTTGATTGGTTTATATTTTAACGCAAACTCTTGAACTCACCAACCATGTGTTGACTTGTTTAGTATGCTATTCTCAGGTTAGGTTGCCAGTTGCCTAGGAGCACGCACACCAGCATCGTTGAGTTGTCTACATTTGTTTGTTTACAAATTTGGGATTATTTTCATATTAAACATTTGTGTTTGGGGCGCGTATGTTTTGCGCATTCTCTTTACATACTACTTGTTTTGGGTTTTCTGTTTTAAAAACGCTTCCGCAGTATTTTAAACGTTAACTCTGGTTTTGTTTATTAATCATATAGAGTCGTTCTTGGTAACTAATGACTGAGATCCTGGTATGTCACGCGCCTCGCGGTAAAACCCCGCTCGCGGATTTTGAGGGTGTGACAGATTGGTATCAGAGCCATTGGTTATAAGGAACTAGGTTGCATACACACACTAGACTATAACCGCACAGTTGTTAGTTACTTATCGCTTACTCTCCTTACTGTATACTCATTGGCATACGCAACACGTACTTCGCAGCATGGCATCGTCGTCCAGAAATTTAGGCAAGAGACCTGCACGATCTGAGTCACCTCCTACTTCTCTCGTACCAGATAGGGGATTTAACTGGCCTCGACATCCTTATCCTCCTGGCGAGATAGACTGGGATCAGCCTTTCATACCTCCTGAGCTCGATCCTCCGCGTAACTGGATTTCTACCCCACTTACATAAACCGTATGGCTTATAGAGAACGCGTACCACCTGTAGCACCTACACGACCTAGGACTAGGTCATCAACCGCCTCTACTTTGCCTACACTCCCTACTTTGAGCATTCCTCTGGACACAGAGCGACAGCGGATTAGAGGACTCACTGATGAGAACTCTGCATTACGATCTGAGATGCGTCAGCTGCGTTTCCAGGTAGAGACGCTTCAGGAGCGACTTTCGATGGCCATTGGTGGACATCATACGCTGGCAGGCAACGTGGTAGCACTTAGTGGGCGCATGGACGCACAGGATCACCATAACATAGTGATCGATGATAGGTTTGCTGATGAGGCACAGCTAGCAGCACTTTACATTGCTGAAGCCCCTGCACCTTTGGTGGACCCTGATGAGGAAGAATACTGCCCCCGAAATGAAGTGCAGAAACTGGAGATTGAGTTCTGGCAACTCAAAATGGAAGGCTCGAAATTGAAGCCTACACGACTCGTACTCATGAGTTAGCCACTTTATGCCCAGGGATGGTGAATGAAATGCACAAGAGGGTGGAGCATTATATACGGGGATTGGTGCCCGAAATTCAAAGTATGGTAACTGCCTCTAACCCCACTACCATACAACAAGCTATCCGAACAGCCCACAGGCTGACTGACCAGGCAGTTGAGCAAGGACGGTTACCCAAACGAGGTGCGGTGGCAAGCGTGCCCGACCAGAAACGCAAGTGGGATGGTTCAAGCAACAAGGGATCGTCATCCAGCAGCCAATCTCAACCTCAACAACAGCAGCAAAGTCAGCAACAGCAACGGAAGTTCGATAACAACCGAAGCTTCAACCAGGCGACTCCCTCAAATCAAGGACCCGGTGGGTATGGTGGAAGACTGCCGAAGTGCAACCGTGTAACTACCACCATGTGGGTCGATGTGATAACTTCAAGTGCCAACGTTGTGGGAAGATTGGTCACGCAGCCAAAGACTGTCGGGGTGAACTGATGAAGAAGCCTCAACAATCACAAGAAACTCCGAAAGGTTGTTTTGAGTGCGGAAAAGAAGGCCATTACAAACGCAACTGTCCCCAGCTTAAGAGGAATGGTAATGGCAACAACAACAATGGGAACAACAACAATAATAACAATGGCAACAACAATAACAACAACAATGGTAATGGCAACAACAATGGTGGAAACAACAATGGAGCCAAAGGAAGAGCCTTCGTCATTGGCTCAGGTGAGGCTCTAAACGATCCTACAACAGTAACTGGTAAATTTTCGGTTAATGGTTGTTTTGCTACCGTATTATTCGATACCGGAGCCGATAGAAGTTTCGTGTCCACTAGGTTCTGTAGTCTTTTAAGTGATATGCCCTCAGCCTTAGAATCTAAATACACCGTAGAGTTAGCTAACGGCACACAGATTCACGTAACGCATATTCTTAGAGACTGCAAGATAGAGCTTGCTGGTCATACATTCACCATAGATCTCATGCCTGTTACACTAGGAAGTTTCGATGTGGTAGTAGGCATGGATTGGCTTTCCGATAAACAAGCGGAAGTCATATGCCACGAGAAGATCATACGGATTCCCCTTGGTGAAGAAGTCCTTACGGTCAGAGGTGATAGGAGTGGTGCGGTGATAGGCATCATCTCGTTTATGAAAGCACAGAAGTTGTTACGAAAGGGTCGACTGGCCATATTAGCACTCGTCACAGATAAACAGGTCGAGGAAAAGAAGATAGAGGATATCCCCGTAGTTCGTGAGTTTCCTGAGGTGTTTCCGGAAGACCTTCCTGGATTACCGCCTCATCGTCAAGTTGAATTCCAGATTGAGTTGACTCCAGGAGCCGCTCCAATTGCGAGAGCACCGTACCGGTTAGCTCCGAAC
The DNA here is from genome assembly GCA_025506505.1 of Flaveria sonorensis. Taxonomy (NCBI): domain Eukaryota; kingdom Viridiplantae; phylum Streptophyta; class Magnoliopsida; order Asterales; family Asteraceae; genus Flaveria; species Flaveria sonorensis. The sequence continues at coordinate 58,260 of JACCIY010001218.1, forward strand.
GAACTGCAGGAATTATCTGCCCAACTACAAGAGTTGTTGGATAAAGGGTTCATCCGACCGAGTTCGTCGCCCTGGGGAGCGCCAGTTCTATTTGTGAAGAAGAAGGATGGTACATTTCGAATGTGCATTGACTATAGGGAACTGAACAAGGTTACTATCAAGAATAGATATCCGTTACCTCGTATCGATGATTTGTTTGATCAACTGCAAGGATCAAGCTATTACTCTAAGATTGATCTGAGGTCTGGGTATCATCAGCTGAGAGTTCGAGAAGAGGACATCTCGAAACTGCTTTCCGTACACGATATGGTCACTATGAATTTTTGGTCATGCCATTTGGGTTGACGAATGCACCAGCAGTATTCATGGACCTCATGAATCGCGTGTGCAAACCCTATCTTGATCAGTTTGTTATCGTCTTTATTGATGACATACTGATATACTCAAGGACCGAGGAAGAACATGAGAGCACTTACGTTTAATCTTGGAATTACTTAGAAAGGAACAACTGTACGCAAAGTTTTCTAAGTGTGATTTCTGGATACGTGAGGTACAATTCTTGGGTCATATTGTCAACGAGAAGGGAATACATGTTGATCCTGCTAAGATTGAAGCGATAAAGAATTGGTCTGTTCCTAAGACACCAAGTGAGATACGACAATTCCTTGGATTAGCGGGATATTATCGACGATTCATTGAAGGATTCTCTAAGATTGCACAACCTCTCACAGCCTTGACTCACAAGGGAACGACGTACAAATGGGGTGAGAGTCAGGAATCTGCTTTTCAGTTGCTGAAACATAAATTGTGTAGCGCACCAATATTAGCGTTACCGGATGGTAGTGATGACTTCGTAGTCTACTGCGATGCGTCTATTCAAGGACTTGGATGCGTCCTGATGCAGCGGGATAAAGTGATAGCTTACGCCTCTAGACAATTGAAGATTCATGAGAAGAACTATACCACCCATGACTTGGAACTGGGTGCGGTAGTTTTTGCCTTAAAGATCTGGAGACATTACTTGTACGGTACCAAATGCACCATCTACACCGATCACAAGAGTCTTCAGCACATCTTTGAGCAAAAGGAGTTGAACATGAGGCAAAGACGCTGGGTGGAATTGTTAAACGACTATGATTGTGCTATTAAGTACCACCCGGGGAAAGCAAATGTAGTTGCTGATGCGTTGAGTAGAAAAGAGACTGCTAAACCTCGACGTGTGCGAGCTCTGCAACTAACGATTAGTACGCAATTACCTGAACAAATCCGAGAGGCTCAAACAGAAGCTTTGAAAGCAGAAAACATTGGGTCTGAATCGTTAAGGGGTATGGAAAAACAATTGGAAGTAAAAGCGGATGGATTCGTTACTTCATGGATAGACTATGGGTACCTCTACACGGAAATCTGAGAGACTTGGTGATGAGTGAGGCTCACAAGTCCAAGTATTCTATACATCCTGGATCTGACAAGATGTACCACGATTTGAAGGCGCACTATTGGTGGCCTAACATGAAAGCAGATGTAGCTACTTATGTGAGCAAGTGTCTGACCTGCTCGAAGGTTAAAGTGGAGTATCAGAAACCATCTGGTCTACTACAACAACCCGAGATCCCTATGTGGAAGTGGGATCAATATCAATGGATTTTATTACTAAGTTACCTCGCACTTCTACGGGTTGTGATACAATATGGGTTATCGTGGACCGATTGACAAAATCTGCTCATTTCCTAGCGATAAAGGAAACAGATAAGATGGAGAAATTAACCCGACTTTATTGAAGGAGATCGTTTCGAGGCATGGAGTACCGATCTCAATCATTTCTGATCGCGATTCTCGTTTCACATCACACTTCTGGCAGTCGTTGCAGAAAGCTTTAGGTACGCGATTGGATATGAGTACTGCTTATCATCCACAGACTGATGGTCAAAGCGAGCGTACTATACAGACTTTGGAGGACATGTTACGTGCTTGTGTGATTGACTTCGGGAATAACTGGGAAGTTCACCTACCATTGGTGGAATTTTCTTACAACAACAGTTATCACACTAGCATAAAGGCAGCACCTTTTGAAGCTTTATATGGGAGAAAGTGTAGATCGCCAGTTTGCTGGGCTGAAATTGGTGATAGTCAATTAACGGGTCCCGAGTTAGTACACGAGACAACTGAGAAGATTGTTCAGATAAGAAACCGCATGGCCGCAGCGCGAGACAGACAGAAAAGCTATGCTGACAAACGACGAAAACCTTTGGAATTTCAGATAGGTGACAAGGTTTTATTAAAAGTCTCACCGTGGAAAGGCGTAGTTCGGTTTGGTAAGCGAGGAAAGCTAAATCCGAGATACGTTGGACCATTTGAGATAGTGGAAAGAATTGGTCCAGTGGCTTATCGACTAGCCTTACCTGATTCATTGAGTGGAATCCATGATGTATTCCATGTTTCAAATCTAAAGAAATGTTTAACGGATGAAACGATGGTCGTACCACTGGAAGAAGTTCAAGTAGATGAACAATTACGTTTCATTGAGGAACCTGTCGAAGTGATGGATCGTGAGGTGAAAACGCTTAAGCAAAGCAAGATACCCATCGTCAAAGTTCGTTGGAACTCGAGACGTGGACCAGAATTCACGTGGGAACGTGAAGACCAAATGAAGCTTAAGTACCCTCAGCTATTCGAAAGGACGATGCCAGCCGGCGAAGGTACTGATTAAATTTCGGGACGAAATTTCTTTCAACATGGGGATGATGTGACAACTCATCCAAAACTCACACGATTTCGATTTCCTTGTGCCAATGCAGTAGACCAGTGATGGAACACTCACCATATAACGCAATATTCGGGACGAAAATTCTTTCAACATGGGGATAATGTGACATCCGGTAATTTTCCGTTACCAAACTCCGTTTGTTCCGTTAAGTCTTGCATACACGTGTCGTGCACACACACTAGTTGTCGTTGAACGTTGGTGACTTAACAATAATCAGTAATGTTAAATTGATGATAATTAAGTTAACAATGTGATTATTAAGTTATGCTTATGTGATTTAAATGTTAACTGTAATTTTATCGCGTAACGTGGAAACGTGTGTATTTACTTTGTAAATTTTGTAGCTTGTAAAGATAATACATATAATTGCTACTACTAGTTTATATGTTTATTATTCTAGTTAAAAACATTTTAAAGGAGTGTGTAAAAGCTTAATTTTTATAAAATACAAATTATAAGGGTTAAAAGGGTAATTATGGATTATTAAATAAAATAAAATCAAAACTCTAACCCTAATCACCCTTTCGGCCGCGACACCTTCAAACACACACACACACTTCGGTTTTCATCAAGAACAAGCAATTCCATTCGATTTTGGACCGATTTCAAGCATCACAACAAGTTAGAATCATCAATTGCAAGCCATTACACGTTTAAAGGTTAGATTTTTACATGTTTTTGATGGTTTTTCATGGTGGCCGAACCCTAGTTCGAAAATCTGCAATTGAATGTTAATTCTTGGTTGTTTGGTGATGTTATGATGTTAGTTAGGTTGTATTGATGCTAGTTAACGTTGATTATGCAAGAAAGTTTGGATTTTGGTTGTTTGTTCATATGATCATCTTGGCCGAGAGTTTGAGGCGATGTTGGATCAAATTGGATGTTGAATGTTGGTTGTTTGATGTTGTTATTATGTTAGTTGGATTGTATATATGCTAGTTAACGTCGATTTTGCAAGAAAGCTATGATTTTGATACGTTGTTCATAGGTTACTAATAATAGTAACTTTATTTTGCATGAATTGATGATTGGATGATGTATGAATGTTATGGATGTGTTTGTGATGATGATTAGATGCTAAGTTGATGATATGAACAATTTAAAATCAAGAAGATGTCTTATAGTTCATACATTGCTAAAAATAGTAACTTTTGGTGTTGAATGTTGATGAATCATGATGATTAGGTGTTGTTGATCATGTTTAGATGTTGTCATGGACTTGAATTGGTATATAATTGATGAATTCATGAATGTAGTGTGAGTTTGATGAATTTGGGATGAACTTTCCCAAAAGGGAAACTTTAATTGTGCAAATCCTTGAATTGGATGATTTGAGCATGTTTGGGATATTAGGATCATGCTAGTGTGTTCATGGATGGTTTCTAAGGTGATGAAATGTGTTGTTTAGGTTATAGGGATGTTGATTTGGTTTGTTACCTGTTTTGGCCTGTTGTGATTCGCATGACTTGTGTGATATCTAGTTGTATGATGATCTAGGTAGTACATGTGGTTAATGAAGTGCTATATGTAATCAAGTTGTATGTGAACATGTATGATATGCTGTTGTGTTAGTATTAACGAGTTATCACCTATAATGTCACCAACGGGTCAAACGGGTCAACTGGGTCAAATGTGTCTTGTCTTTCTAAACCTTGAGTTCCTTGGTTTGTAGAGCACTTAGGGTTTCATGTTGATTTTGTGTACACGTGCTTATGTACTCTTGTATTCTAGGTGACCTTTGAAGGTTGTCTTTCCCTCTTTCTTTCAAGTTAAGCTCTAAGTTAATTCTTGCGCGTATCAGGTGAGTTCTTGCCCCACTCATTTTACATAATCTCTTTTGGGGGAGATAGCATACTGTTGATCACAAACGCTTTTATATATGAGTGTGTATAATATTGATATAGTGCTGTTTACCATGGAAAGTCCTCACACTTTCGGATTGTTAATATTGAATAGCGGGGAAATTTTGGGTAGTACTACTGGGTCTGACGAGCCCCACCTGTGCGACTCGAGGTCAAACGGGTGCAATTTTGTCCTAACATATATTCGTCACGACCTGGTAAGTCGTGACGGGAGGCAACAAACGTAACACAGTCAGCTTCGATCGCGAAATCACTATGATTAATATTTTTATGTTAATAGACTAGCTATCTATTGCAATACACTACTTATGCTCTGGAAACTGTTGATTGGTTTATATTTTAACGCAAACTCTTGAACTCACCAACCATGTGTTGACTTGTTTAGTATGCTATTCTCAGGTTAAGGTTGCCAGTTGCCTAGGAGCACGCACACCAGCATCGTTGAGTTGTCTACATTTGTTTGTTTACAAATTTGGGATTATTTTCATATTAAACATTTGTGTTTGGGGCGCGTATGTTTTGCGCATTCTCTTTACATACTACTTGTTTTGGGTTTTCTGTTTTAAAAACGCTTCCGCAGTATTTTAAACGTTAACTCTGGTTTTGTTTATTAATCATATAGAGTCGTTCTTGGTAACTAATGACTGAGATCCTGGTATGTCACGCGCCTCGCGGTAAAACCCCGCTCGCGGATTTTGAGGGTGTGACAATGGTCATGTTCCCTTTTCTTGAGG